>JAUBOD010000132.1:807757-821269 GCA_032353885.1 Nothura maculosa
GTATATTTATATGTCCTATTTTCTGCCTCAGGCCAGAAGCCCCAATTCCTGAACCAATTACTCTGAATCTTCCCATGTTCAAGTGTATGTCCCCATCGTCCTGTCAAGTCCCATGTTCCCATCTTCCTGTTCAAGTCTAGTGCCATCTGGAGCAGATTAGCATTATGATCATTATTTTAGTAGGATGTAGACCACCAGGTCATCTTCCTTCTGTTCAGCCTGAGGCTTTATCAGTAAGAGAATCAGCTAGCATGCTTGAGATCAGAGCACTAAGCAAACCAAATTGTATATTGTTAGGACAGTCAGATTTAGATTAGCTCTCTAGAGCAAAACAAATTCACAAAATAAATGCTTTCATCATAAAATCTAGAGTTCACACTCTTGTCATCAAGAATAAAATAAAATTCTTTTTTTTATTATTATTATTACAATGCTTAACATAGAGTATTAGGAGCAAGAAAATAAAGAAGAGGAAAAATTAATAGTGAAGACTTTAAATGTTTCCTTGAAAGGAGTAATGAATATTATTATAGAAAGAGAAGGCAATTTTTAATTTGAACATTTTGAATTTCCTTTCAGCTATATCAACACATGCATAGGCTCTTCATTTCATCCATTGCTACTGCTCAGTAAAATGAATCAACACACACAAAATTATTAAATATCTATTAAATAGTTCAAAACTTATCTATATGTCAGTAATTGGATTAATGGCTTAGGAAAGACAATAGACATTGAAATTAGAATGTAGCTCTTAGATACCAGGTATGTATAGAGAGCTTTGATTGACTTCCCTGTGGTACAGTGAATCTGATGGTGGTTTGGGGATGACTGTATAAACTTTGATGTTGGTACTTCAATGTACTTACATCTAGTTTCAATTTAGTACAAGTATTAGGCTTATCATAATTCAAAATATTTTTGTAGGAAAAAAATATCTGCAGACATAATATGATTTTTGTGTGTGTGCTGGTTGCCTTTGATTGTTGTTCTGTTACATCTAGCTGGTGTATTTCTCTACATAGCAAATTAGGAAATGAGACTAAAACTTATATGTAAAGTTTTGTACATGGGACAGAGTAACTTTACAGGCAGGGACTGACTTTCCAGGGAGTAGTTTTGAAGAGAAGACCTAGTGGCACTATTGAACAACTAGTCGACATGAGTGGACCCAGACAGCGTATATTGGGCTGTGACAGTAAAGGGGTCATTGGCCAAGGAAAACAGTCAATGACCTCTGTATGGCACTTATGAAACTACACCTGCTGTATTGTGTCCAGTTTTGGGTTCCTTTCCCCCTCAAAACAAGACACATCTGCAGAATGGGGGGAGTCCAACGGGGTACTTCCAAGGAGCTATGGGGCTGAATCACATAGGCAGGAAGAAAAATAAAAAAGTGTTGACTGTGCTCAACATGTAAAAGAGAATAATAATAGGAGTGTGTTTGTATGTGGGGGCAGCAAATACTGTCTCCCACTAATGTAAAGACAGTAAAAGGTAAAGAAGCATTCTCTCAGGAATGCACAATGAAGAGAATAGAATGGTTGTAAGCTGCAGTAAGGAAAGTTGTGGTTGATATATGGAAAATATTCTTCCTGTAGAGAGTGTTTAAGCACTGGCAAAGGCTGCCTAGAGAGATCCAGCATCTCCAGAGTTGGAAATTTTCAAAGTTTGACTGAAAAATTTTCTAAGCAACCTGATTTAACTTTGATTTTACCTCTGTTTTGGGCAGAGGTAACAGAAGATCTTGAGATGTATCTTATACCCAAATATTTTGATTTCTTCTTATATATACTACTGCATTAAGCTTTACCGGATCTTTCGTGGAAACAAAATTCTTAGGAAGTACCAGGGTAACTGGATTTATAGGTTGAATGTATTTTTTAGGGCTGAATCACTTTCCTGGGAGGAGTTGTTGATATCTAGTTCTTTTTCACAACCTGATATTCCCTTTGAATAGAGGCAGAGTCTGCCTACTTCATATTATTGGGAGTATTATTGTCAAATAAATAAAACTACTTCAGCTATTGTAAACATCTATACTGCGACGATCTGTGCATCTTGTGGAAGGAAAAAAAATAAGAGGCAAAATATTTGCTTAGTTCTCTCTCACTTCAATCCTATTATTCCTGAAAATGTTTTCAGATACCTCTGAGAGTAAAAACCTCCTCTCTGTACTAATAGCCTATACAAAATAAATTAACCATTAAGATAACAGACATTATTTGTTATTCTCAATAACAAAATAGAACACTTGCAATCCACAAAGTGTATGTTTCTTTTTATAGACTGAAAGTAGTATATATGTTATGTCAGAATATATACTGGGGACAATTAACAGAAACAAATTCTGAACCAATCTGTAATTACCAGTAACATGTTTCCCACCTCCAAGCTATTTTTATTTCATATATTAGAAAGGTTTCTGTGCATTAGCTGGTCAGCTAATTAGTTAGGAGTTAGGATTTGAGTTAATTGCAATTCCACTCAATGATGAAATCACAGAAAACCATCATATCTACCATGTTGTTTATCAGCTTTTCACAGCTGCTACACTGCTAGAATGAAAAACTACAAATCAATCACACAACTTCTTAAAGTTCATGAGGTAGAGTGTAAATATCTGGAAAGCAACTGAAACACAGAAAGCAGTGTGAGCTTCATGAGAAAAAAAAATATCTGGGAATCGCTTTGAGTGAGTGAAGGGTAGGAAATGGTTTGAAAAGTTAGGTACCTGTTCTGGGTAATACTTGTTTATCTGAAAATGTCTACATGTAACACTATTTATGTATTTTGTTGTAGGGGCCAAAAGTAGGCAGGGAGGCAGCCTTAGCTTCATTTTCCATTTTGGACATCCTTTCAGATCTGTGCAGATCTGTGCAAAACAATTGTGTAGGAAAGACAATTGTATTTATTATTTTATTATTATTATTATTATTATGTGTTTTCTTCTGTCATCTCCTTTATTCCCTTTTTAGGCTTTTTACCTGTCTGTGCAGGATATGCACAATTCCTGCTATTGAATTCAAGCATATATTGTTCTAGCCAAATCATGAGATCCAGTAATGAATCATGTTGAACTCCAAGGTTTCCTACTTTCTTTAAAAGTGGCTGTTTATTATGTCAAGCTTGTGTGGAAATAAAAATCCAAAGTTCCCTGCAGTCAGTGCAAATCCATCTCTTGGAAAGCATACTACTTATTTGAAGGCTGATTGGATTCAGAATTTAGATATCATAGAAAAATGAAAACACAGATTGATTATAAAATTATTTTAATTAAATAAAACAAAAAGCTGCGTATTTTCTCTTGAAAATCTTCTCTTAACATGTTGTAGCAAGTCTGGTTTTGTAGTTTCATTAATACATAGAAACAGACTGTATACGGTCACTCAATCCACTTTTCTTTCTTTTCAGATGCATTCTTATTTAACTTGACCATGTGTTTATCTGAGAATGTTAAATGCAGACGAATCAAATTAATCACCTAGTTAGTGCCTAAAGACTAAGCTAAAATGATAGGTCTTTGGCAGTGACTTGCAGGGAGTATTATTCTGAGACCATTTGCAGAAGAAATGCATGTTTCCTGGTGAGTTTATGGATGATGTATGAATGGTATCTGTCAGTACTGCAAGTGTTGCATTCATGAAACCTTCCTTCTGGTTTTCTGAGATGATGGATTTTAATTAATTTATTATCTGTGCAATTCAACTTCCTTCCAGTTTCACCTAATGTAAGTTAGAGGAACTGTTCTTGGATGGCCAGCTGACAGCTGCCACGTGTGCAGCTTCTGTGGTTTAAACATAGAACGGAAACTTGGAAAGGATTATTGGGATTAGAATTTCTCGGTCAAATGCTCTGCTCTCCAAAAGCTTCTTTACATTTGGGGCAGGTTCAAGAAATTATCCTTCTCCTGTGAACAAATCTAAGAAATACTGTCCTGTCTTTTGAACATACCCATAATGGGAAGATATCTATTGTAGCTGGTAATAAAAACCTTTGTACAAGGCATCTGCATTTTTCTGTATTTTCTTGTGAAGCTCTGCTATTTACGGTTAAGAATAGGAATTGGTACCAACAAATGCTGGAGCTACTTTCAGTGTTCTCAGCACTGAAAGACAGTTGAACATTTTTGGTTTCTTTGATGATGTAAGGTCTGGAGAAAAAAAAATAGAAACAATAGAAAAGTCTGTTTTACTTGCACTTTTACCTATGTGACATTTTTAGGGATGCTCAGGCTATGTCTACACTGAGAAATTAAGCTTGAAATGAGCTTGAGCACTGGGACTCAGTCAGTCACACTATATATTTGCTATTCTTTTTTGCTACTACTGCTTTTCTATTTATGAGGCTTCTCCAGGAGGCGCTATTCAAATCTGAAGCTCACTCCAGCCAGTTTCAATCTGAATCCTTCAGTGACATCTGGTCTCAAGGCCAAAGTACAAAGCTTGGTCTGCTTTTATCAGCAGTACAAAGTCTCAAAGACTAGTTCCTTGGACAAGGATTTACTCATTTACATGATATGTTGCAGTGTTAGACTGGCTTTTCTAAAATTGATTGCAGATCCATAAAACCTTACAACTCAGAAGGCACAGATACTTTTGCCTGTCAATCTTCCACAGACATTTCTTAGAAGATGTGAAAGAATACACTGGATTATAGTTCCAGGCAGAAAAACCTATTTTATTTAAAAACATGTAAGAAGCTGACCATTTGCAAAAAGTGAAGAAGGTCGAACAGGCCTATTGTGTATATGGAATGGCATAAGCAAATGCTATATTTTGTTTTCTCAGGATTTGAGGACACATTCTTCCTTGAAAAATGAAATAGACTGCTCACCAGCAGAGAAATGTACCCCACAGGCTGCTGACACTGCCTGCATGATGGCGCATCCATCTCATGCTTCAGCAAATCAGAAAGTGTATGCTTTTCAGAAACAGCTGATATTTAACCCTGGTGAAATACAGGTCACTGGTACTCTCAAGGAATATTCACTTTCATTTCCTTTGCACTTGCCTTTTGTCCTACAGCTGGTATAACCCGATCACACACATGAAATTGGTTTGCTAACCTGAAATTTATTCTAAACTAAGGCAGTTATAATAATGATAAAGGAACTTACTGTATAGCAAAAGATAAATAAATAGCTAATAAAATATCCCAAACAAATTAATTGGAAAAAAAAAACCTGAACACTTCATAACAATATGAAGTGAAATTTTGGATAGATTTTATGTGAACCCTTCCCATCCGTCCATGAGCACAACATAGAGACTGTAAGGAAAAAAGCCAGGAGGATGCTTGTCTTGACCTGTGGGCAGCCTTGGTGATGCCTCCTGAATTAGAGCACTGCAATCTTTCTTCACGGTATTCATCCTGCAGCTGTAGAGGCCTAATACTAATCCCATCAAATACTGCAATACGGGAAACAAGATCTCTTCCTCACTGAATGCTCCTAAATTTACTCCCTAAATTCCACCTTGGTGAGGTAATGATGGTGAGACCTCTGCTCCTCTCATTCCTCACGGTGCCTGCTCCATACCAGTCTGGTTCCATCCTGAAAAAGGCTGCATCTCTTTTGAATCCAGTCCCCATCAGATTGATTATTTCAGCATCCAAACACTTCCATAGAAGGCAGAAAGATTGTCAGCTAAAGCAATCTGTGCTTGGGTAGCTAAATTATGATGTTACCTAAGTTATATAATAAATACAAGAGGAAACAGAGATAGAGACAGAGTAACTGTAACTTTAAACTGCATGCTCCTTTAGTATTTCAATGATAATCTTATGCCAGGGTTTTTGTCCCATCATGCATTGAACTGAAACAGAACCCTTAATTCTCAAACTATGACTGCTTACGACGTCAAAAAAATCACCTTCTGTTTTAAAAGGAATGCCTGATGACAGATATATCTCACTGTTATTTAAAGGAAACACTTCCTGAAGTACTGAATTTGCTGGACTTTATTGAAAATTCAACTTTTTGAGGGAAATTTGGAGATACAAGCTAAAGGACTCACTCCTAAGAAAATAATATTTATATTTATTTTGGCAAAATTACTATGTTTGGACTATCATCAATTTCTACTAGATGCATTTGTGAAGGAAGAAAAGCAGAAAGAAGGTAATTTCTTTCTCTTATTTTTTCACTTGAAACTTATAGGTGGAACTGTTTTTTGCCTAACTGTTTTGAGGCGATAGCATGGTAATTGGTAACGGGTTGGAAGACCAAGAATAATTAACATTTTTTAAATAATCCATATTAAATAATGGTTATTGTCACTAATATTACTTTTGTTATTAGATATCTGTGTTTTCTGTAAATATCTGAGGAAAATATTTTTTAAATCTTTCATATTATATCTTCTGATCTTACATAAAATTTTATACTGATACTCCCTTTGTCATGCTTAATCCTTTGAAAATTCACATTGCCTATGCCTATTCATCAAGTTGAACTAGATGTTAAGTTAAATGTTCCTGGAGTGTTGGTGCAATATTAATAGTAACAAGACTACTCCTCATCCTTAGAAGTGTGGTGAGAATTCAGAGGGAGAAAAATATCGCTCTCTTCATGCTTTTGCCTGGAATGCCACTATATATACTGGCAAACATGTATGGGAAAGGCTATGGCCAGATTTCTTAATAAGAAAAAAGGAGAGGCAAATGTCTGAGATGCTCATATCAGTTGAAAAATTCACAAATACTTTCAAGGACACTGAGCACAAGGCATATGAAATATGTCATAATATCATGGGATAATTCATGTAGGGAGTGTTGATCAGAGGGAGGTGATTATTTACTTCCATCTACTGTCAGTGCTTCTTTTAACATAGCCTTTGTTGTTACTGTAACAACAGTAAATACTGCTTTTTCCTTCCTGTTTATGTGCAATTGGAGGTGACAATATTTCTAGCTCCTTTTCCTTACGATGCTTTTGACTAGGCAGTCCTCAGGTGGTGTCATCGGAGGCTGCTCTTCCTTTCCAAGTGCAGGACTGGTTGAATTTCATAATGGCAGCCCTGCCTTGAGCATATCACCTGGTCCCTCTTAATTTTGTGTCATATGCAAACCCAATGAGAGTGCAGTCCCTCACCTCCCCCAGGCCACTGATCAAGATATTAAATAGGACAGTTCCTAGTACAGATCACTGTATCACTTTAATTTCTACTAGCCTTAAGGTAGAGTATGACACTTTAACTACAATCCTCTAAGCCGGATTATTCAAACAGGTTTTCACCTATCTTCTTATACTTTCATCCAGGCTGTAATATCCTTACTTGGCTACAATAATATTGTGTGAAATGGTGCCAGTGCTAAAGCTGAAGTTAATGACACCCCTTTGTCCACAAATCTAGTCAAAGCAATGTAGTTTGTTGCTGTTCGCTGTTGTTATTTTCTTCTTTGTTTGTTTCATAGTTGAGTATGTACCTATGTACATTCTAACTGCAAAAGTTGCAAGAAATTTAATTAAAGATTAAACTTAATTGCATTTAAATTTAAAAACAGGTCTACTTCAATTAAATATAATTTTAAGTGTGAACAAGGTCTTATATAACCATTATTGCAAATAATAATGTGGAATGATTACACTTGGAAAGATTACACTAAAAACAAAAAGTACTCCTACTCCTAGACCACTTTTGCCAAGGCTCACTATAGAGTAAAGAGACATTTTAAACTTAATTGACTAACGGAAATGGTAATGACCTCTCTCCTTTCAATTTTGATTATGCTACTTACCTTTGATGTGATTATGCTACTTATCTACATGCAATGAAAGAAAAATTTTCAGTATACTTAAGAGCTTTTTTTCCTTTTATTTCAAGATTTTTAATTTGGTTTTGAATACCTTTGGAAACAATGATGAATAAAAAGCTCGAAATATGCGTAGTCTTGAAAGCTGTCATAGTCCTAACAGCAGTTATCTCCTGTAAAATTTTCCATTTTATCTTGGCAATCTTCCACTAAAACTGAGTATTTCTCTCTCAGAGTGAACATACTGCAAATTCTTATTGGACTAACCCAGTACATGACCTTGAGCAGTAGCAATTTTATCTTTGGCTTTTCTCTGAATCTTCCTTCTGGAATGCAAATCTGCATGGTGCTTACTTAATTCTAGAGATGAGCACTGAAATAATCATCTGTTCTCTGAATACTGGTAAAAAATGGTCTGACTTTTTATGGGGACCACCAGCCTCCCTTTCCTTTCATTTTTTTTTTTTGCTTGCAAAAGGGTGCCTCCCATGCAAACACTACAAGTCCTATAAAGCTACTTTTCATACCACCATTACCAGCTCCTCTGTATGGTAGGTGCATGGGTCATGATGGTAAAAGAGAAGCTCTGTTTCAGTGAAAAGGAGAAAAGGAAAGAGCAGGTCTGGGAACAGACATCAGTCCAGTGAACTCTGAGGCTTGAATATTTGCTACTCAAACTGTGGCTGAAGAGCTTTAGGCACCTTGGATTCTGGAGCATTAACACTATTTACGAAGTGCTGTTTGAGATGGTTTACCAGTTCAGTTCTACAAGCCAAACTCAATCTGTCTAGAGAGCAAGAGTGAGATCTTATACCTAATGAAAGACAGTTAATGCACTAACTCAGGATTTTCCCCTCCAAAAACTCTAATGCTTGGCTTAAGCCTACATCTGAATATGTAACTATATAAACAGCACAGATGACGCTCTACTGGAAACTCAGTTTTGCTCTGAAGTCATCTACTAAGGCAGACCCCTGCAGAGCAAGTGATGTATCAGAAGGCAGACTGTATTTTAAACTGTCAAATAGATTCCAGTAAACAGGTCCTGAAGTCTCTCACAGCTGGAGGCTGAGATTTCTAATTCTCAGGACAACCAGAAGTTAACTTAAACCCACTGTTACCTGCCTTTTAGAAATACTATTATTTCTTCATAATGAATTTTACCAAGTCTTTGTGTAACAAATCCGGTTAACCCATGCCACCCCTGCAATCAGTGAAATTACTACAGGAGCAACAAAAAAAAAGAAAAAAAGAAAAAAAAAGAAAAAGAAAAAGAAAAACAAGTGAGATTTTATCCTTACATGGCCTGGATTGCTGTCTGGAGGTGTCTATCTCTTCTTATCAACCATGAAGAGACTACAGGCCAGACTCCACAGAGGGCTACCTTAGTTAGATACTTGAGGCTAGGTGGGATGACTCACAGCACAAACTTTGTGCAGGAATGGTTATTTCTAGTTTCTTTCTGCATCTTATTAGGACAGAAAAAAAAAGTCCAAAAAGTCCAGACCCTAAAATAATTATATTAATATTATGCTAAATCCTTTTAAACTTATGTTACACTTTCAGTTTGGCTCAATGCCAACTGCAGTGTTCCTGAGTCATGTCTTTTCGTGAATCATAATAGAGCTGCTAATGAAGCCCTTAAGGTTACCTATTAAGAACCACTAAATTAGAGCCTCTAAGTTAAATGAATACATTACCCTGGTAATTAAATATTATTATCTTTTCTACAAAACAGGCAAAGTAAAAAATTCCCTTTTCCTCTTCAGTCATGTAAAAAAGTAATTAACCAGATTTTGTGCTTGGGCAACAGAGCACAGACATGTTACAACTGCTAGAAATCATCAGTTTCAATTTGCTGATAATCTGCACTGGTCATTTCTGTTCTCAGTATGTTAAGGACATATATTTTAAAATATCATTCAGCAATAAAGCACAGTCAAAGTAAAACAGTCATGATTTAATATAATCACAGAATCATTGAACAGTTGAAATTGGAAGGGATCTGTGAAGATCATCTTGTCCAGTGGCTCTGCTCAAGCAGGGTGACCTAAAACATATTGCCCAAGACCCTATGATAAGGAATATGTCCAAAGATGTCCTAATCTGGAATTCTGCTGTTATTTATACACATTCAACTTTGGCTTTCTCTTGTTATTCAAAACTTTCTATAACATCCTTTCTTTCTCATCTTCTTGTCTCTTGTTTACAAGAGCTCACCAACACAGAGCCTAGGACACAAAAAAATCTTTCCCTTTCTTTGAATCCTTCCTCATAGTATCTTATTCTTGCAGCATAGCTACACAGTCATCTCTCTAACATTTTTTCCCAATAAGAGTTTGCATTTTTCTCTAATAGAGTATCTGAAATTGGTAAAATAATGCAAACAGTAAATTGGCAGCAAATCAAAATGGCAGAACATAAATTTAAAGCAAGAAAAAAAATTATTTGAAGATTCTGCAGATAACAGAAAACAAACCCAAATTGGAAAGAAAAACAAAAACAAAAAACAAAAACAAACAAAATTGTATGTAGAAATACTGGTAGATTCATTGTTTCAGGAGAAATGGAGATGTATCAAAAAAGTAGCATGCACAATTGAGATGCTGCTCAGTCATTTGTGTGGAAATATACCCTTCCTGTGTATTTGAATATATATCAGTATCTGAATATCTGCTGCATGGAACTGTATAAATTATTATATTAACTAAAACATAATTAAAAAGAAAAGTGTGTTCAGTCTTTTCCTCTGCTTATTCCATTTTAACATACCTCTGCACTGGTTTTAAGTTCTGTCAAGTCCTATAAAATAAGCTCTATATAAATGCAAGTGAAAATACCAGCAAAGTTAAGCAACATAGAAGCAGAGGGAAAAAAGTTTGTGTTCCATATGTGTGATTCACACTAATAAAATAAAATTAATTTCATAAAGCAGCAAAACTGCCAAGCTTGTCACAACTTTTCAGTGAAAATGCAGCATGCTTTTTTTAATCCTTCTTTCAGTCCCCCCAGCAGTATTTAACAGATGTTGATGGGTTCTTTTCCAGATAGCTGAAACTGTTTGTAAGTAATAACTGCAAAGTTTTCTGGAATTTTGCGCTCAAAAGGCATAATCCGATTTTCATGTTTAGCAAACTATTAATGGAAAGTTAAGAACTCTTATTCTCTAAAGGTGCACAGAAGCACAGAAGCCTTAGGAGCTGCAATCAGCATTACAGTGTTATCATCACCATCATGAGTCTGCTTGTGCTGGGCACAGCAGAAAAACTGTCAGCAGAGGCAATCTTTATTCCAAAGATCTTATGGTCCCAGTAATAACTGGGAATACGTGGTTGAAGGTGGGCTGCTGCACATAAATTGAAGCACTAGGTTCTCTGGAAAAGACTGAGGGTTACCTAGACAGCTGCAGTGAAAGTAGATGTAGAAGCCCTGATGGTTCCCATAGACTGTAGGTCAAGTGTACCCCAAAGTGCCCCTGAAGCACATGTGTCAGCTTCATCAGAACTGAGACTATCCTCATTTGGGATGAATTGCAGCACTCTTAAGATTAGCATTGCACAGGCCAAGTTTACTTAGCCATTTTCTCTGGCGTGTTACTGAAATAGGGAAATAAAGTTTCTTTTCATAATAGGTGTATCTTTACAAGGATTTTAGTGTAAAAATCCCGCCTCCTTTGCTTTATCTCCCAAATTAGAGTCACTAAATTAGGGAGAAGAAGATAAAATGATGCAGCATTTAACAGAAGCACTTGAGACCATGGTGATCTGAGACACAGTGTTCCTAGTGGTCACTATAAGGGAAGATTGTTTCTGTCTCACGATCCTTCTACCTCCCACTGCAACAAACCTGAACCCTCCCTTCTTGGAAAGCAAAAGCAATACAAGTGGATAATGCCCAGGAATATTTTCAGAAATACTGGCTTTGTGGTTAAGGCAAAGAAGGCAAAAGCAAGTAAGACGAGCAGGGACTATTAGGAAGAAAAAAAAAAAAAAAAAGGACAAAGAGTGAAAAAGAAATAGATATGGATGTTTGATTCCTGGAGTGTTACCACAAAAACAGAGAAAGAATGTCTAAATGCATCACAAGGAAAACTTGTTGAACCAGAATCACAGAACAGTTAAGGTTGGAAGGGACCTCCAGAGATCATCTAATCCAACCTTCCCTCCTCTAGCAGGGACACCCAGAGCACAGAGCACAGGGTGGCATCCAGGCAGGTTTGGAAGATCTCCAGAGGAGACTCCACAGCCTCCTTGGACAACCTGTTCCAGTGTTCTTTCACCCTCACAGTAAAGAAGTTTCTCCTCATATGGAGATGGAACTTCCTGTGTTTCAACTTACAAACATTGTCCTTGTCCTATCACTGGCCACCACTGAGAAGAGCTTGGCTCCTTCCTCCCTACATTACCCTAGGAATGTTGAACTAGGATAAAAAGAATATAATTAGAGTATTACACTTTATTTAATTTTTTGAATGTTTCCATCAATCCAAACTACTATTGGAAAGCTATTTCTAGCATTCAGTCTTATGGATGAAATAATGGATAATGAAAGTTTAAAGTTCAAATGATGATTATCAAAGTGCTGGCAATTTCATCTTCCTTCCGATCATCTGATCACAAGAATGTATTAAGTCTTAAGTTAGAAGAAAGTTGATCAAAGGATGGTGGCAGATGTTGCTGGACCATGTCAGAGGAGATAGTTTGAGGACATTCTGGTGAACAGGGACTGCAGTGAGGGAGAATGTGATCCTGTTCTCTACAGAAGAAAGTCAAGTGCTTCCGCAAGAAGGACGTGTTCGTATTTTATTTTATAAATAAATATTTCACTATTTCACTTAAATATTAGTGAATATTTTATTTTCAGTCAATGATCTAGAAGTTCCAGTGACTGCCATCGAACCCAAAAACTGTGTTTTATTCACAAAAAATAACTCCTAATTGCAATACTAATGCAATATAATACTCCTCTCTGACATGCCCAACATGCTCCTGGAAATGTCAAGTATAGAAAGCTTTATTTGCTGTTTGCAATTTTGAATAAAGATCTGAGCTCTTGGGAAGTGTAAGTTCATTTAATTGGAGTTTGTTCTTCTTATAAATCTTATATTTGGTAATGTATGTACATATTCACAGAAGCAAGAAAGTACAAAGGATAGAGAGGGAAAAGCAGAATGGCCTATAGGTATCTGGTGGAACAAGGTGAAGGTAAATGGAAAAAACAACAGACAGACCTAAATTTTTTGCCTTGCCTGTCTTTTTATTTTTTAATCATTAGTTCTCTTAAAGGAGGAAATTCTGTCAACAATTTCTGCCAAGAAGAAAAAAAAAATTGCATTGCAACTATGTGCAGAGGTGCCAGCCAGCTAACTATTCAAATGTGCCATGGTTAAGCAGTCAGGCCAATAGTACAGCATTGAAAGGTTAGATGGTGTTGAAAAGGACAGAAGATTTTGTCTAGGAACCCCCAAAATGTTTAAGAGCAGATGGGTTGCGTGAGAGTGTTCTAGGAGGCAAGAAACATGGGAGGAGGAAAAAAGTTAAAAATTCTTCATTTAAAATGAAAGCTTGGATGGTATTTGCCCACTTTTTTTTTCCTTTCCAAATATTCATGCTTGTGTGCCAATAATTCATGCTTGTGTGCAGGAAAAATTCTCTCACTGGATTAAATCTGTCCCAGGTTTGTAATGAAGCTTGCAGGTTCATTAGTGGTGACATCTTCAAACTTAATATCAAACAGTATTGCTGCCAAAACATCCCA
>JAUBOD010000132.1:821369-833500 GCA_032353885.1 Nothura maculosa
TGTCCAGAATGAAAAGACACTGGCACCAGTTTGTGAATAGTTGTAACTAGAACTGTAATTCTGTGGCTGTAGCTTTTATGTAGCATATAACATTCAAAGGTTATAGATGTCTTCTGAGACACCATTAGAAAGTTAGTGCTGAGATTCATTTCCCCTTATGTGGGCTCCGAGCCTTCAATACCTGAAATCTCTGTCGCCACAGGGTAGAAATTGTGGTTGATGCAATAATGGGTCTAACTCGCATCTAAATTTTCAATGCTTAGTGAAGTAGTTGTGCTAATTGAAGTGCCTTGTTTCCTCATCCACCCAAGGGAGGAGAGAGACATATCTTTGGAATTAACTTATCTTAAGAGACAGCATCTCCCTCTGTGAGTACCTCTCTCTTTTGACCATATAAGGAGTTTGCTCACATGCAAAAGGAGGACTGCTATGCCATGCATTTAAAATTTAAAAACAATTTAATGCTTCTGTCAAGCAGTCAGGCTCCCACTCTATGATTAAAAAAATATGTTTTTTCTTCTAGTAACAGCAATGACAGATCCCACTGGGACACCTAAAGTTCATTCAGTCCTGAAGTAATACATAATCAATTATAGCAAGACTTTAAGTCAATGCAGTGGATAAGCTACTTACATAATTTATACTATTTAACAATCTGTGGAGTCTTTATCTATAAACACAGAGATTTTATATGATTTACGAAGCAAACATACAACCTGTTTTAGAGAATCTTGCTTTTGTCTGGTAAAATGTTTATCAAACTTTTTGAATACTATGTCTGGAAGTCTACAGAAATGAGCATTTTGGAGACATGAACCCAAACTTGTGGGTTTAACTTTTTGCAGTTATTGGATCCATAGACTAAACACATCTTCCTTTGGTGTTAAAAATGTCCAAATACTATACAAGGTTTTCTTTCTGTGTGTGTGTGTGTGTGTGTGATCTTTATTGATTTTTTTTAACATGGAGCCTTCTCACTGCACCTTTCTTTTGACAGATACTTGCATAACTACAGTGACTGGCAGTCACTGGCAGCTGCTGTGTTTCTGTTCATCTTTCAGATCCTTTTCAAACAAAGGATAATCCTTACATGCTCCATCCACAGTCATTCATCTTTGCATAGTCAATGATTCAGACTTTTGCATCCGAAAGAATTTTAACGAGAAATTCATTAAAATGGCTACTAACACTAGTCAAAACCAATCTGTGCTGTTTGGCACTTCTAAACTCTGGAACACTTGCAAAGCTTGCCTAATACTTTACCGTCACCAGAAGAGTTCTCTGGAAATCTCCAGTATTTCCAGACTTATTTTATATTCCAAATCAGAATAAAAAGCTATTTTCAACAGAACGAAAAACCTGAACATTAAAGCACATTATTAAGAACATGCCAATGTTTTGTTTCAGTAATTTCAAAATATACTCTCTAGCCATTGTTGAAAAGTTTAATTTTGAAAAGGAGTAACAACATTTGATTTTGGTTTTATTTACAAGGCTTTATGAAATAATATCATATGGATGATATTAAATATAAACATTACACTGTCAAAATATTAAAGTCCAAGTGAAGTTAGAAGAAACTGCAGTCAAAATGCTTTACATTGTGAAATGCAGTGTTTAGACAACTAAATTAAATGACAATATTGAAATGATTTGACATGTTTTCATTGAAAATTTTTCTGAATGTCTGACATTGTTGTGAAACATTTCCATTTAAGTGGCACTGGTTTTTTTTGGAAAACTAGAGAGGAACTGACGATTTTATGTAGAGTGGTGTCTTTTATAATTAGTGACAAATATAAATCTTTATTCTTCATCTCATTTATTTTTATAACAAGAATATATTTATTAAGTAGGAATTCATTATTATTGAATTTATATTATTCATTGTTATTGAATTTATATTATTGCATTATGAATTCATTATTATTATGCATCATTATTGTATCTGAGTTTTAGTTAACCAATTAATAATTCAGTAGGGTTTTTTGTATCAGTAATCTTTGGTGTGCAATGCATACAAGACTGTGTTAAAAATGATCTACGAAATATGTTTTACTGTTCAGTGAGGCATCTTTGGTTGTGGATTCCATCATCTTACTTCTTGCCTGCCTGAGAATAAGTGGAAAAGTTACTTTCAAACTGTTTTCCTTGAAGTCCCTCTCATTAGTACCATCTGTTCCCTTATTAAAACTGAATGTCTTTACCTGTTTTCAATTTTTAAAATCCTCTCTTTCTCTCTTTATACCTCTTCAGGATCTGCAGTACTAATGAATAAGAGAAGAATAAGTGACACCAGGGCCTGCCTTAAATTTTAGAAGGTAGCAAGAGTTATTTCGGGGAGTTTTCTAGGTAGTTAGGCAGACAGTTTTATTGGTCAACATTGACATTTCAGCTCTAGGTAACTGGAAAGAGATGTTAAAATTTAACATTATTTGTTATTTTAAAAGAAGCTTTCATAAATAAAAGTCTAGACTAGAAAAAATAATTCATTCTAAATGTAATGGTTAGCAAATTTAGAGATGTCTTCCTTGTTAACACCTAAATATGAAACACAATCATGCCATAATCATGCACGAGTGTTGGATAATTCCTGTGTTTGCATTAAAGATGGCAGAAGAAAATTAGACATTAAACCATTTCAAGAGTATCAAACTGTAATGTGCAGCTTTTCATATACTTTACATTCTGTTGATAATGAGGTAGTTCAACCCTCTTTTTAGATGAAGGTAGACACCTCAAGATGATTGACAAACACAAATGATTCCTATATTTCATAAGCATTTCCTCTGAATCCATCTCAAATGCTAGTTAGAATAAAACTGTTAAATTCACTCTTAGTAGATGGACAAAAAAGGAAGTTAACGGAATTATCTCAGACATGCACTGCAAACTCTCCAGCAGTATATACGATTGCACACTATTCAGTCAAACAGTAAGTCTGCTTCATCTCCAGCAAGCTTGATGATAAAACTGCAAAATTGAGGGCAGTCTTCCAAAATATTACACCACCAAAATAAAATCTGTTTATCAAAATACAATATGCTCTGTTGACTTTCTTTCTAGGGTTTCAGAAACCTGATCTTTTATTTTTCCAAAACATTTTTTTTTTGGTACAAGCTGAATGGGAGCATAGGACCCCAAGACTTGTGACCTGCTCATATCCATAGAGACCTCATTACTCAGTCCCTTCATAAACAGTTTTATTAACATCAGCATAAATTAGTGTTTCTCTTGAAATGTTCTCTTGGAAAAAAAAAAGAATTTTCCTGTAAGACATAATATTTACTGTAAAGTCGTCAGGAAAGCTCTGAGGACTTTGTTTAGGATTCTCTCTTTTTATGTTGTTAATGGCTTGAAAGCCCGCCTTAAAGGCCATTTACTTCTTCTAGCTTTTAAAGTCTAAACTCTGTTTATCTTCCAAATCTTCAAAAAGTCTGTTGCTGTTTCTTGTTACTGTTTCCTAAACTCCCAGATGCTAACTCTGCCTTCAGCTTAGGCTGTTGCTTTTGATTTCTCACTTGGTCTTCTACTAGGATACTGAGGTTTTCTTACTCATAGTGAGTAGCCTAAAATTATTTTTTTATTTCAAAACTACTGTTCTATGAGATAAGTTTAAGGGAAGTATTTTGGTCTTGTACATACCAAGGGAGGAAAAGATGGTTGCAGTAGAATAAGAATGGGAAAAATAAATAAATGAAAGGATAGCTAGTGAAAGGAAAAGTGAAGGAATAAAAGGTTCATTGTTTTATTCAAAATTCCATATTTCTGCAGTGCTGATACGAGACTGTCTAACAACAAAGCAAAATAAGATAGTCCTACTGGTAACGATACAGGACCATATCCTGCAATATAACATACAGTGTATGAGGTCACTAGAGTTTAAATTACTAAAACATGGAGTAAAACATGACAGTGATATAAATTAATATTAGAAGTATTTAAAACATACTAACAAAGTTACTGTGAAAACAGGCAATATTTATTCACTCTTTTTACCCTATTACTCTTTTCTTTTATGTTTGTAGGAAAAACATAATCACACAGTTCAGCAAGCACTTTTCCCCATGCGTAATCCCTTAACAGAGGCAGAGTAGTAAAGCAAATCTACAGCAAAGCTATTTGAGGGGTGAGAGACGCTGTGGTTCTCTTGCAATTTCTGTACTAGAAGCTTTCCAAATGTATGATAGTAAACATGCATTTTTCAATTAGTGGCAAAGAACAATGATGGACTGCTACTTGTTAAGGATTTTATCATACTCTGAACTGTACTGCTATCCTAAGGTTTTCCAATTTACTTGAACGTAGAATGATGTATGAGGATTATAATATGCAGATTAACTTTCGCTTTTAAATTATATACAGAATTGGGGATTCCTTTCTACATCCCTGAATTAAATTGGACTTGAATAACAATTTTTATTTGATACTGGAAAACAGGAAGCTATTTATCATTGCCCACCACGTGCCAAGAATCTAGCACAATGCAACTCTAAATGACAGGAGATATATAAGCCTTTTTAAATGAAATTCTCCCTTAACTTTGAGAAGACAATACAACAGAGAATGAGACAATGAAATGTTTCTGCGCGAAGCACCATGTTGTACAGCTTCAGAGAGCCTCTCCTGCCTGCTGCTAATTGTAACCTAGCAACAGTAGGTGTTAGAAACAGGCACCACAAGCACCAGCACCATGTCTTCAGTCATAATCGAATAGCATCAGTGGTGCAAAACAAATAGGAAAAAGAAAAAAAAAGGAAAAAAAAATCCCTGGGTGTTCCAGCCCATATGCTCTGCTAAAATAAAGTTGCAGATAAGCACAAATGAAATGCACACTGACACATACTCTCTGGTTGTGTCAGCCAGCTCAGAACACATATTCTTCACAGTCTTGCCAGCCCTCATTCTGCAGTGTAGACTTCAAACTTCGAATGTCTCTCAACTTTGTTATTTATTAACGAAACAAGAGAGTTCAGTTTCATCAGTGAAGTTGCTTCCCTAGTAATACATGGCAGGTTCCTCCGACATGACTGCACGTGCTGGGAAGTGATACCGCTGGGAGGCCTCTTGACAGTGCATGAATGAGACGATCACAGTCTGGTGACAGGTGTGAAAAGAATAGAAATGCAGAAGACAAGCACCTTTGGCTGTGGGGAACCACTAATATAATTTAAATTTCCCCAAAGTAAATCTTTTACTTTGGGGAAAAAAACTTTCTTCCTTAGCTGCTGATATCTGAGGGATATGGGGCTGGGAGGGTGCTTGTGAGATGAGTGTGTAAGAGCATGGATGCGTTTTGCTGCCATCCAGTACAAGTTTCTTGGTCTTCTCAGCTAGATCTACCCGAGTGCTATTGTAATGATCAGAAATTAACTATTTTATTGATGTGGCAACCATTTAATTAGGCCTGGGAATCAGATGGCACTGTAAAAAACACTTCTACTTACAGATATCTCTCACTATCTGAGTCTCAGTTTAAGAAACTTGAACTTTGTATCATTCTTTTCATAAAATCATAACAAGTCAGTACTTAATTTCAATGCATGAATATTTTGGAATACAGCATTTTTCTGAGGAAGTCTCCGAAAAAGCTAACATATCGTGAAACTATTTTCCTAAACCTGAAGTCTTTCTGACTAAATGTCTTCTTTTCTGCATGTACATAGGAACAGCAATATGTTTAAAAGTCATGCAGTCATCTTCTGATTCCTATTTAACATCTCTAGCTGATTAGCAAACTCAAGATTTTTTAACTATCCTGACAACTGATAGACAGGAATTTCCATTTAGAACCCATATGCAAAACCAAGCTGACTGTCAAAGTTTTGGGGTGTCACACATGGCTATTATTCGTATCTTTCAGTATCTCCTTAGAATAATATCTACTTTCTAAAGGAATATGTTTTTTCTATTTTACAGAAATGTAAACATGTAGCCTCTTTTACCTCTCAGATGCAATTTATATATAATACTATCTTGAGGTTCTGTGAGGATTTCTGATCCTATTATAAAAGGGAACTCAGTGTGGAAGTACTGGAGAGAGTGCCTGTTCAAGTGCAAAAAAAAAAAAAGAAGTCTCTTTGGATTTGTGCTATAATAGAACATTTCAAATTTTGATATTATTAAACCATAAGAGCTTCTCAAATTTGCCTAATTAAAAATATAAAAAAAGAAGATACCTTGTAGAACAAAAAAAAAGATAAGCAGCAATTTGTCTCATTTAAAAGGATGTCTTTCAGGCTATTATCTATCACATTACTACTACTAAATATGCTTAAATATTCTCCAACACACTCACCTCTTTTTGACGGTACTTAATTGCCAGTTTCAATCTTGCAAGATCATTACCACTTTGTTCTTCTATCAAGCTATTATCATCTCTGTAATTAAGAATAATTTCCAATTCCCTGGAACTCCGTGTCTGATCCAGAAGATCTTTTGCAAATTGCTTGCATTGCCGCGACAGTTCCTCATACTCCGACTTAAATTCATTTTCCACTTTACTCAGTTCCTGCAGCTCCCAGCTCAGCTGAAAAGCAGTGAGGAAAGGATCCTCGCTGGACAAAGCAATCAGGGATGGGCTTGCCAGGGCCTTATAGATATTGAGCCTGGATCGAGAGTGGCGAAGGCTGTCCACATCTGAACTTGAGACACATTCGACACAGTTGCAGCGGACCTCATGGGGCCGGGGCACGGAGACCCCTTTCTGAACAAGGAGCTTGATGATTTCATAGTTGTTTGTGTGGGCAGCCAGAATAATGGGAGTGATATCTGGTGTAAATTCAGAGAACTGCTTGTCCAGAAGGATTGGTGGCACCTGTAAGACAAAGGAGAAATGCTTATAGGCCTCTTAACTGAACAACAGCTACAGAATATTAAACTGCAAGTTTACTACTTATTACCCTTACAGATCTTAGCTTCCGGGTAGAGTTGATGGAAACATTTTAAAAATAACAATTCAATTAATTAACACAGCCTCTTTCCAATTAATATATTGTTGTAAACAGAGTGAGATATTTTATAAAACCTATTTGTATGGAAACATCCCACAGATAACAATTTGTTAGAGCAAAGGATTAGCTACACAAAGAACAGTCTCATATAAATGTTCATATCAGGTCCCTTGAACTGCCAGTTCTAAGCAAGATGGAATTGTTTCCTGTTCTCTGAGTGGTTTACCTAAGCTTTAAAAAGATGACAGAATCATGGAGAAATAACTGTGATTCTCATAAGGAAATTGTGACCAAAACCAGAGAAGCTAGAGTTATAAAATAAAATGGGAAAATAAATGAGAAAGGAAAGTTCTTAAGGAGCTGTTCTGAGACATGACTGCATAGAGAAATAAATTTACCCGCTGTTGGGAGCCTAAGGTCTTAATGCTCTGCTGAACACTCACATATGCATCCATACCAACTTGCTTTTCCAGAAAATGGGAAGTAGTAGCACAGAGCTCCAACAGAGAACAAATTAGGAGAGAATTTTTAAATCCTATTCTAAGGTGTATTTGTATTTTCAGGTTTTTGGTGTATTTCTGTATTTTATAATACAGGACTAAAGGTTCTTTCATTTAAAGCTTGTTTCTGTGTTTTACAGTCCGAGGCATTCAAAGCCTTTTCTATATCAAGACAGCTCATTAGACTGAGATGATGAAGCCATACGAATGTAATTAGTGAATGTCAATCAGCAAAGTGGTACTAGTAGCACTACTTATAATCACCTCATAGCAACAGATTGAAAACCTACAACTTCACTCTACATCAGCTAGAAAAAGATCTAAGTACTCATCCAGGCTAGTTAGTTTGATATATCTCTAGATTTACAGTGAAATTTATCTCCTTAGTCATCATATACTCATTTGATTGTTCAATCTGCAACAATTTTCCTTCCTTATAACCCTACTATGTAACTTAAAGCATTTCTCTTCTATTTCTCAATTTTAACTTAGCTTAAGGACTCACATGCTTTTTCAGTCTATTCACTGTTATGTCAAGTAGTTGGGGTAGGAATTCAACAAACACAATATCACTGTATCCCATTTCTATCTTTTTCAATCTTAAAGTCATTATTTCAACACAATATGCAGAGAATACAAAAGGCACTTGCTAGCGTTATCAGCTCATGTTGAAAATGAAGTGATTTATTTGTGCATCTCTGCTCACTATTCAGCTTCACACATAAGAGCTCATCTAGCAATTCTACAGTACAGATTGGCGTAATGACAAGACAGGACTGCCTGGTCTTTACAGACTTCTAGTGCTGTTAAGTAAGGATGTGATATTTTTATCGGTAAACTCAGCACAATTTAAAAAGCACATTGAGAGCAGCTCTTCACTTTATCCATGAAAATCAGATTTTCAAAAGAAAATCATTCCAGTTTTTCAACTCTTTGGAAATGGTTGCACAGTGGTACTTCTTTTGTCATGCTATGAGAAACCAGCTAGAAGTTTGAATCTTGCTCCTTGAAGAAGAGCAATTTTGGCTAAAAATGTTGTTTGAAGCCTAGGAAGATATCTGACCAGTGGAAAGGCAAAAAGAAACCTTGAAAGAAGCTTTATGGCAAGAGAATGGCCTCTTTTGCCAGGTGAAAAAAATCACAAATAACAAAGAAGAAAAGTTAATAAGAAACAGCTAAAGGATGTGAGAAAGTGTTAGAATGAAATAACTTTTAGAGTCTTGGTGGGAAAGAATTGAAGGAAAAAATGGAATGCACAGAAAAATGTGTAGAACTCAAGGGGGAAAAAGGAAAATAAAGGCATATAGAGAAATATGGATTTGAAATTACTCAGTAAGTAGAGAACTCAGCTGAGTATTTACTGCAGGTACAGCTGGGAAACATTTAGAGGGGTCAATGAAGACAACAAATGTGTGCTCTGCCTGGTGTTGGGGCATTAACCACAGCCCTCACATATGCCTTCTCAGAAAACTCCGGCTATTTCTACGCCATTCCACTGGGATTCTTGTAATGCTTTCAGTGCATCTGAGTCATCTGTCACCTCCAGGATGAACAGTTTGGAATGCCCTGAGAAAACCCATATATCTAGATCACTTTCTTAGTCCTGGTCAATATGGACTGGGGCATGAAACCCATTGTGCTTTCTAACTCCTATAGTGGGGCAAACAAGACACACCTCCAGCCCTCAAGCCTCACCAGATATTTTAGTCTTATCTTCTCTCTTATTTACATATTATGTAGAAAAGATGCACATACATACACACAAGCAGATACCTGTATGCACTTTTCCTGCTGTCTAAATTGCACCTATAGCCAAAGCTTCTTAAGCAGCCCTGAAAATATATGAAAATGCATACAGAAGCCAGGAATTTTTGGTATTTGCATTGAACTTTTGGTCCATCATATACATAAACAAGTGTTTATTAGAAGAAATACTGCTGCATTTTGACAACTTTTGCCACAACTTGTGAAACTCCTTCTTGGCCCTAAGGGCAGAGAGTCAGGGAATAGAGAGCTAGATGGGTAAAAATCTCAAGGATGCAAAAAATCCAAATTTGCCAACTGCTTGGAGTATTGACATGCTATTATTTTGCTTCTTTTTGACTGTAATAAAGTAATGTTTGTTCCTAGCCCTGCCAGAACCTAGGGCTATCTTTAAACATCATTAGCTTCAATCTTCTCTGAAATGTTAGCAGAGAAACAGCTTCAAACAACATAGCATTAAAATGATTGACTTGTATATGGTGTCCATTAACTCAAAGCTGTTTGTATTTCTCATAGCTTACTTTCATCCTCAAGTAACTCAGCTATAGCACTGATGCACATATTTTGGAATTCATATCATCATAATTTACCCAAATATAGAAGTGTGTATTGGATCATTTCGCCCTTAACTTACAGAAACATTTAAACTTAAATGGCAAACCATAAGACTGTGACTTTTATTGCATCACGACTTTAACCTCTGATCTTGCATCTCCTATTTTAAGATTTTCCACTCATTTTACCTGAAGATATACAGCATGCTAAAGCAATAGGGTCAAATTATTCCCTTATCTAGATCATAATGAAGTACTTAACTTCTGAAGTTCTTCCTGCTCTCACGGCACACAGAACATTTCAGTATTTAACTGTTGACCCAAAGTACTTCCTCTGAAGTCATCAGACTTGCATCGATTTTTATTTTATAATTGCTCAAAAAACAGTTCCCTCTTAAGAAGCCAAAACAAATAACCAACATTCACTGAAATTACTTATACATCCTGACTCCTTAAGAGGATATTTGAAGAAAACATATGAATCGCCTTTAAATCCTGAGAAAAGGAAAATTAGTAGATTGTATAATCACTACCTGCAACTGCAGCTTTTGAATGCATGATATACTTTGGAGTTACTTTGTGAAGTGTGAAGTTGCTTAAACTTCGTATTCATTAAACGTCAAATGATTTTTTCGTCTCATACTTAATAGAAGTTTTCCTATCTGAATGTTACTTACAGGGCTAAGCAAAGCAGTTTGGGCACTGCATGCTTGTAGCCAGAATTGTATAGGGATGAGTAGACAAAAAAACAAATAGGAAAGAAATAGAGGAAAAAAAAGAACAAGAAAGCATATCTCAAAGCATGTACAATGCTCAAAGACAAATTTTTTTGCTGCATTCCTTTCTCTGTGCTCACTGTAATTGGGAATGCATCAGCCTGATTTAAGCACCTAACAAGTTCTTAGATACCAAATGGAACAACTCTCTTAAATATGTTTATGTTTCTGGTATAGTCTGTGCAAAGAGAAATCTCTTTACTTTCACAGAGAGAGAAATTTTACTTTTACTTTAGCATGTCTCTTATTTGGTCTCACATATTATAACATCTGCTAAAATACTCTGACTACAGTGATTTGAGTAGTTGTGCCTCACAGGATTTGAAATTTCCCCCAGCCTCAGTGCATTTCACATGCACTAAATCACTCATAAACTTTGCAATTTGAATTCAGCAGCCAAATAACCACAGTTTGTCCTGAAAGCCATGCTGAACCTGCCCTCATCAAGCCCAGATTTGGCCCTAGGTCCTGCTCCCTGTGCCTAGGCACTCACTGTGCTTTTGGACAGCTGGCATGTAGCTTGCATGCATCATGCAAGGCAGCCAAGAGGCTGGAAGTTGCTATGACCCACTAAGAGGAAGCATCTTGCAGAGAAATACAAGTAAAACAAGCCTTACAAATCTATCTGGTTTATTGTAATTCTCTACTTCCCATGGGCATCTGTTCTGGCCTCCCTGAAAAGGACTCAACTTGTTTATTGATCTTTAACTCACTATATTTTCTAAAGTATTTGGGCTAGGAAGTGCCACACACTTCATGTGTCTCTCAAGCATTTTCTTCTACAAAATTTTCTCCATATTTTAAGGTTATTTTTTTCCCAAGCAATAGACCTGCACAAAACCTAATCTGTGCTCTAAGCAGTTTTAAGTCAACTGACAACAGTCTTGTTGTCTAAACATGTGTGCAGCAACTTAAAATGTCAAGTGAAACTTGTTAGAGCTATTGCAACTAATACACAATTTGAATACTAAATAAACATCACAGAATCACAGAATGGTTAAGGCTGGAAGGGTTAAGGTTGACTAGAGATCATCTAGTCCAACCTCTCTGATCCAGCAAGAATACTCAGGGCACAGGGTGGCATCCAGGTGAGTTTGGAAGATCTCCAGAGAAGGAGACTCCACAACCACCCTGGGCAGCCTGTTCCAGGGCTCTGTCACCCTCACAGGAAAGAAGTTCTTCCTCACATGGAGATGGAACTTCTTATGTTGAAATTTGCACCCATTACCCCTTGTCCTGTCACTGGCCACCATTGAGAAGAGCTTGGCCCCCTCTTCCTTACAATCTCCCTTCATCTACTTATACATGTTAATCAGATCCCCTCTCAGCCTCCTCTTCTCCAGAGAAAACAGGCCCAACTCATTCAGTCTCTCCTCATACGAGGGATGCTCCAGTCCCTTAATCATCTTTGTAGCTCTCTACTGGACCCTCTCGAGAAGCTCCACTTGCCTCTTATACTAGGGAGCCCAGAACTGCACACAGTACTCTAGGTGCGGCCTCACCAGAACTGAGCAGAGGGGCAGAATCACCTCCCTCGACCTGCTGGCAACGCTCCTCCTGATGCAGGCCAGGATCCCATTGGCC
>JAUBOD010000132.1:837221-855168 GCA_032353885.1 Nothura maculosa
AAAGAAAAAGAAAAAGAAAAAGAAAAAGAAAAAGAAAAAGAAAAAGAAAAAGAAAAAGAAAAAGAAAAAGAAAAGGAGGCTAGAAAATGAAAGGAAATTGGCAACAAGTGGAAACAGAAGGAAGAAATATTTAACTTGATGTATTTAGGACATGCCTTTCTTGGGTGTGATTGATGACAGATGAAGCCCTCAGCACTTTATTTCTCTTTTTGCTCTTCCTTACAGCTGTGGAAGAAGCCCTCAGCAATTTATTTCTCCTTTTTAACTGTGGGAGCTGATTCAAAATATAGCCTGTATATAAAAGTGGTCACTTTAAATTAATGTTTTCCTCTGAATATTATTAAAGATGTATATGTTCTTCCTTCAGTCAATGTCAGTAGCTTGAACAAGGACTGGAAACAGCTCAGAAGCAGATACTCAACAAGTGGCCATGAGCATATTTTGAATTTGTTTCCAGCTGCTGCTAACGATCTTGTCCTCTCTCATCACACACTTTTTTGAAACTAGGTAAAGCAGAGTTTTTAAGTTGGGAATTCTGAGCATTGCTATAGTGCAGAAAATGAAAAATGACAAGGAAACAGTGCTAATTTCACTCAAGATCAGTGAAAAAGGAAAATGAAAATGGCTTGGAAAAATATAACTGGTGATATGAGATCTCATTATGGAAATAATTAAAGGAGAAGTCTAATTATTTCTGTCATTTCATAACATAACTCATACGAACCTTTTCCAAAGTAAGTATAGTACAAGAAACAAATATCAAAACTTCCTGAATGTTTAGAGTAGAACTAGGTGCTTATCAAAGGAATATTTTTAAATTGAATATGAGATTTTTTTATAAAATGCAATCTGTTTCATTAAGATAAAGTCATTTTAATGAAGTTTATGTGTGACGTTCCATTTTCTGATGTCCCATGTGACCTGATTCAGGTACAGGAATGAAAGAAAACTCTTGATTTTCCCTTGTTTTTGCCTTTTCTCAAGATGGCCGCAAGAGATAGCTGAGAAGGCAGGAGGACTCCATTGAGAACTTGACATAAATGTTAAAAAAGGATTATTTAGAACTGAGCTGGATCCTTCTTCTTAGGCTTTAGGGATCTAGAAATAAAAATGGTGGTCCACTGATGAATCACAGTATTGTTGAAAAATATTTTTGTAAAAAAAAGAAAAAGCAAGAATGGATAGGAGACTTCTCTAGAGATCAACCATCTGTTCAGGAGACACAAGCATTTCAAAGGGAAGAGTGGAAGTTACTAAACTACTTTACACCTGATCACTGTTATTTAGCATGGCAAAATAATTTGAAAAATCTTCATTCCTGATTACACCTTCATGTCTGAGAAAATTAAAAAGACTATAATCTTAAAACTATTCCCACAGTGAAGTGGGAATTAGAGAAATCTGGAAAACATTTAGTATTTTTTTTCTTTTGCAAAATATTACGAGAAAGGAATACAAAAGGACAGGACAGGAAAACCAAAACCTTATAAATCTGCAGAGAATCCAGAGAAACACTACAATGCACTGTTCCATTATGTTACTCCTGATATCTTATTTAGTTATACAGTTAGCTAGCAGCATCTTTAGTTTAGGAATCACACTATAGGCTTTTAAATTTCTTCAGAAGAAAAACAGGACTCATTTGTGAATTACAGGAAAAAAGTCTTGCAAATATGTAGGCAGTGAAAAATTGAACTTTCTCCAAGAATTAAAGCCTGAAAATTGAATTTTATCGATTTTGATGATACTCAGTTCCTTTAAAAAAGCCACTTTTAATATTCTCCCTGTATGTAAGAATCAGAAAAAAAAAGATTTCTACTGTTTGTAAGATTTTGTGAAAATAGAGTAGTACATAAGAGTGTTTAAAATAAAAAACCTTCTTTTGATTTTTCTCTACAAAGAGATCAGAGGAGAAAATGTGAATCAGACATAATTATCTCTCATCCACCGCACTGAAAGAATAGTGGCAGTGTCATAGGTAGTTTAGAGTTGTACCCTAAAAAAAGACTTCAGTTGAAACTGTTGCCAATTTTTTTTTGACCTCTACCAATACTTAGCTGCCTCTGGCCATAAACAATGTGAAATGCAATGCTTTGAGAGGGGTTGTTTCAAATTCCCTTTTTGGTTTGGCAGAGGACTCCATACATTGTGATAAACCTGTGGACTTAGATAATATTTCATGATTGAACTTTCAGTAATTTTTTAATAGCTGAACTGAAAGTGGAAATACATTTGCCTCTTTCTGTTCTAGGGTCATGATGTGGAAGATATGGATCCTGACACTGTCAGAAAGGGTAATTAAAAATTTTTTCTCAATGCAGCATGTGATATCATAGAATCATCCCTCCAGAAAATTGTTGCTAAACAGCCAGGATAAACTGACAGTCTTCTAAAAAACTGAAGTCTTTATAATCATGTTAAAGAATTGTCAGCCATCCCATCATGGCTTTCGAATTTACTGGGCTAGCATGAAAAGTTACCAGAGGTATGAAATGCCTGTAGGTTTCCCACAAAACAGTATAGTGATGAATGAGTGAAAACTGCAGAAAATTCTGGAGTGTGAGCTCAACTGTACTGCTAGATATTAGAGAAATCACACACACATAAAAGGATATTATGAATGTATCAAGCTCCTAAAAACCTTTGATGAAGTTTCATAATTTATTAAAAACAAGGATAATTCAATCTTGATGTGCACAGCTGCATGGCAATCAGATTTTATAAATTTGACTACTCACATAGGGATTTGACAGAAAATGTTCTGTGACAAAAACAGTTAGTTTTGTAGTGCTGCAGGCTGTGACAACAGTGGCACATGTTTGTTTTTTAATTTTCCACCAGGTTTTTCTATTGGTGAAGATCTAGAAAGACTTTTGTTTTAGAGAATTATTATTAGGGATAATTGGATGCCTGTCTCCTATAGGTGTCCAGTGATATTGCAGATACCTCTGGGTGTCCTGTTTGACATCTAGTCGCAACTCCAGAAAGCCACAGGTCTCCCAGATGCTGTGTTATAACTTTGAGGCCAAGACACCTCTCTCAGATATCCTAGGATGCCTCACGTGCTACTTGTGGGCATCCTCATTCAGCAATCAGTGGTCACTGCAATCAGGAGTCTAGAGAACTCTCTTGATCTAAAGTAGACACTACCATTTGGCAGCAGACTGATAAGACTTTCATTGATTTAACGAGAGCTCAGATATCTTGATTGTATGTGGACATTTAGGGAGTGGTTTAGGTACTTGAACATAGACATCTGGAACTATTTTAGATACCCTAGACCACAGAAAAAAAAGACTATACCTCAGCGAAAAAGGTTTTGTTTTTTGAGCTTCTTTTTGTTTTTGATATCATAGATTTATACTACGGCTCTCAAATCTGCTTAAGGTGCATTCAAGCATAGAAAATCTATAAAAATCATTAGCTGAAACTATCTGTATGGTTGAGTTATCAGAAGTTAAAAGCAAGTAATTTTGGAAAAATGACTTCCAGGTTTTGGGATTTATGAGATTGCATTATAGGATACAAAATATGGAATACAGACATTTTGGATATTTTATTTTTGTATATGTATGCTCTCTGTTCCAAATGAAAACTTGGGTTTGTGCTCTGAAGTGGTGATCATAAAACGTGAAACAAATGAAAAGGAAGGCAGAACTCAAAATGTAATCTGTCGAAAAAAATAATCTTTTCCACAGTTTTACATGAATCATAATAAAGACTTTGTTTTACTTGAGGTTTTCAAATGATTAGAACTAATCATCTCTGTGTGGCAGCTCATCCACAGCATGAGCTGAAAACTGAAACGTGGAAAAGCTAGCAAATGATGGAAACACAAACAATAATTTTAGGCAAAATTGGGTAGAGGTTTAGTTCACCAATTATCTATGGCTTAAACTTTTATTTGTCATCATCAAACTAAGTCCCCATCAATAATGCTACTTGCCAGGAACCTCCTAAGAATCTTTGTAAGAATCTTGGAAAAATCTTGGAAAAATTTATGCTGCTGATAACAAAATGGCTCATCGTTTTGTAGAGTTCAAGTTGTCAGATTTCCCCACATTCTGACATGGTTCTTTCGCCACAGCTTCAATTTGAGAATAATTAGGAGATGTAGCATTTGTAAAAAGGTGATAGATGTATATTGCAGAATTCCTCAGAATTGAAATTGTCAGCAGGTTTATTTATGAGACTAGCAATACCAGCTTCTAAAATCTTTCTTTTGTAATTGTCACAGCTTTTTCTATACAGTCGCCTACCCCACCTCTGATGCATAAAAACACAAATTGTTTATTTCACAAAGATCTTATGACACTTATGTGCAGCTTTTTGTGAACTTAGAAACAGCTGGCATTCCCCTAAATAATGACAGAACAGTCATTTTACAAATACAATATCTCCATCTATTATATAATAAATCATCTCTACCTTTATAATACAACTCTCCTTTAGAGCTGTATGTGTATTGCGTGTGCCTACACGGTTACATGATACACTGCTTTATCCACTTCATTAAAAAAACCTCTCACATTCATCTCTGTCTATCAATATTTTAAAACCTGCTGGGGAATTCCAATTGATCAGATATCACTAGGAAAAAAAAATACTTGGCTACCCACTCAGGCAGCTGGGAGTGGGAAGAATGAACTTCATGCCTTCACGTTCCTTTTCAAAGCTGTGTACTTCAAGCCCGACAAAACAGCTTAGCATCACCTCCTCCATACTCATTACTAGCTAGACTGTCATTAGTCAGAACGTTCAAAAAGGCACTTAGTTCATGAACTTCTGTGGGAGACATTCTCAAAACAAAAGTGATGCTTTAATCTCAACAGAGGAAGTGCATTACATGAGCTATTGTGACTGATATTTTCAGAAGTACAGGGAAAGAGATAGAGGAAAAAAATACTAGTAAAATCTTTCTCTTTCTGCCTCTACTGCAGCAGTGTAAGTCCCAGATCTATAACTAGATAAAATTTTGAATTAACTTTTAAAAACAACTAGTCAAACATCTTCATAGTTAAAGTCCATTTCCTTGGAACTCATTCAGCACTCCAAACTGGAGACAGATGTAAGAGTCCCTTGATCTTCTCCATTACCATCCACACTGATTGAATTATGGTTGTCCCACAGCTAAGAAAGGAAAATAATGGGCTGAAGTTGCCTGAATGTTCTGCATATCCTATGAGGAACTCAAATGAGCCTGTTGTCAGACTATGAGTACTGCTCCAGGGAAAGGTCCTGTCTCAGGACCCTGACACTCCTTTTTCCTCATGGGGCAATTTCAAGAAATTTATATATACTAAGAACCACAAAAGGACCACAATGGGTGATGAGGCCAGTGCAGAGATTCTCAGTAGCTAAAAGCATTGTCAGATTCAGTTACTGTTAATGAATTGCAGAATCTAGTTTGACACAATCTCGGGGATGGGAAGCTACTCTGCAGGTAGCTGTCACATTCATCTCCTTATTTTTCACCTCTAACCTTTTATCTACTTCTGGAAGTGTTGTCAGATAGAAAGGACTTTTCCAGCAAGCTGTTTAGCCTGAACAGTTTAGGTGAGTACCTGAGCATTCATGCTGCAGTCTAAGCCACTGACTTAGAAACCATACTGTGCAATACCCTTGACATATCTTCACACGAGACCAGTTCCTCTCCTAGATTGTTCCTCCTCATGCTTTCATTTTCCCCAGAAAACATGGCAGCACTATTAAAAACTGAGAAACTAAGATCATTTTGACATATAACTCATCATTTCTTCTAAAGACTTCTAGTCATAATCAGTTATGTCTTCTGACTAGAATTGTATGTAGTAGATTCAAGTGAGACAAAGTTTGTATTGTTAACACCTTTTCTCCTTTCCTCCACACCAAATAATTATTGGTCAGCTAAATATGTGAAAAAATATAAAATATAACTTTAGCCTGTAATAGCAACAAAATGTTCCCTCCTTACTCTGCTTCCAAAAATTCCCAGGATAGGAAGTTCTTCACTGATCCTTCCTACATGATTCTTCCTGTCTGGGAGTTCACAGTGGTTGCTAATGCACTATAATGGCTAACTTTTCATTAACATAGTAAGTAGAAGACAGGGATTTGGCATAAAATATTAAAATATTCTCTTACATGGCCTTCCTGATTATTCCAGGAGATGGGCTACAGATTGTGCGGGAGGTGCCTCCTATGACCTTTTTTCCAATTTCTACTCCCAGTCCTTTGCCAGCTGCTCTTATTACTCTTTTTTTTTCTGCATACAGTGTGAGATCACAACACACAAAAGGAAGTCAAGGAAGAGAAGGAAAGAGATGATCAGGCTAGCTGATCTCAAAGACCTTCTGTCTCCTCTTCAGTAAATAAAATACACATTTCACAATATTCTTGCTGTAGAGCAATGGAAGCAATTTAGACCAAGCTTTCATAAGCCAGAAAGTATGCGCTGGCTGACTGACTGCTCTACATTGACTGCTCACATAATGTTGACCAAACAAGAGCTATAAAAATTTAGATATAATGCACCCTACCAGACATACTGCAAATGAAGTAGTGATGTACGAGGCATTGATACACAACAGGTGAAAAAATGTTCTTATTAACAGGGAAACTTGTCTGGACAGTGGACAGGAAACAGGGATAGAAATCTTACTGAAGACACCAGCACGGCTGGGGAAGACTGAGCAAGCGTGATGTCTGATCTGTGTGTCCATACTGTTCTATGTAAGACTGATCATCTTCCATATAGCAGATTTACCTCCCACACAGCCTTGATGGCTATTAACTTTTCAATTCCAAACCAAGTGGAACAGAGCTGCAGGAATCAGAGACTGCAGAATTCCCTCTTCTTATAGCAGCCCTATCTCAGTGCCCGGCAGCATTTTCATGTTAATTGACTTCCACACCAAGAAGTGAGCTAAGGACAGACCACTAGGATTATTTTCCTCTCTGACCTAAAGTTCTCCCTTTGCTAGCAACTTCCTTATGTTTGCAAAAGCCAGCCAGTAATTAGCATGGTTTTTCAGACATCTGCAGGAAGTTGTCCCCAGGGTGTCCACCCATAAGAACACCCACAGTGCAACAAGATCAACCTCTAATCCTGTACAGGGAGGCACAAAATCACTACCACATGCTTTTGCTAGCCAGGCAATGCCTGTAAACATATTCTCATGTTCTCATGACTTAAATCTAGACTGTCAAGTAATAATACAGTGCTGCACAGATTCAAATTTAATAACTGTGAAATTTCAGCTTCACTTATGGACTTTGTAGCATTCTTAGAAAATGTTTGCAACTCTGCTTTGGTCTTCCTTGAGTATATGTGCATATCTAGACAGTCAAACAGCCGTCTGAGAGCAATACCTGGGTTCCTCAAGCAGAAGAGCTTGTGGCTTAAACAAAGGTATTGTATTCGATTCAATTACACTATTTAGTATTTATATGTGGTTACTGTGTGCAGTTTAACAAGACAGAAAATTCTGCAGATACTAGATTTTAAAGAAGAACAGATTTTTTTTTTTTTTAATTTGGCATTCAGCTATCCATCAGGATAAGCAATAAGTATCTTGGCAGATAATTTGGGACATATGGCTTTGAAAAACTGATAGTACTTGGATAAGTTTCCTGAACTCATTCACCTTAAGTCCTGTTACTCTCTTTCACATATTCTATAGCATGTGATGCAGCTAAAAAAGTGTCAAAAATATGCAAGTGACAAAATGACCTTTTCTTGAATTATTTTAAACTGTACCAAAAAAGACTCACTCACAAACCAAGTAACAGAAGGAGTTAAATAAAATTCAAAGTTGTTAAATATATATGCTTCATCTGTAGTCACCAGATGGCACCAGATATATCCATATACTGATAATCAGCTTAAAACTACTGGAATACATGTGGTCTTTGTAAACGACACATCACGTTAGCTGAAAGCCAGTATCTAAGCAATCAATAAGATCTAAGTAAAACTTTTTCTGTGAAGGAAAGCATTTAAGAGGATGATTTAGGCACACTTGCTAATTGCAAAAGTATTGTTTGTAAAATTTTTTTAAACACAAAAATAATATAATATTTCAAATAAATGTATAGATTCCTGCTCCAAATGACCATCTTGTTTACATATTTTTCTTTATGATTTTAATTATTAAGATGTTTTCAAAGCATGAGAACAATTTCAAAGTAATACATTTCAATTCTCCTGAAGAAATGTAGCTTTCTGCTGTAGCTTTTTCAAGCTTCAATTTATATCACTGCCAATGAACTCTTGTCATATATGGAATTCCATGTTTAAAAAATGTTTTACCAATGTAATCACATTGTTTTATGACGCTAAGGCTGAAATTAGCTACGCCTGATACCGAGGATAGTATCTCTATGAACACACAGAATAGTGATAGTTTGTTCATTTAACTATAAATCATGAGTCATTAGTCTTTTCTTCATTTGAATGCTCATAACTTTCATAACTGATGACAATATTTGGAAAACCACACTGTTTTTTGAGCTTGGCAGTATTTTGCAAAAGCATTTTTCTTATTCTTTGTCTGTCTTCTTTGTGAATGACTTTTCAACAAGGGAGAAAAAAAAAAAAACAGAAAAAGGGTGAAATCTTAACCTCACTGAAATCAATGACAAAACTCCCACTGACTTAAAGGGCTTGAGATTTTACCACACATGACCAACTTTTCACAAAGAAGACAGAAAATTAAACAGATAAAGCTATCATGTTATTAAAAGCATAGTCTGAACATGAACCATCTAAACAATATGACAAATATGTACAAATAAAAAAAGTAATGTAAGAAAATCAAGCTGTAGTTTGAAATAAATAGTTTCAGATGGAAATTCAGTCCAAATACTAGCAATAAAAATTTTAGTATCTAATTTTAAGCATCCATAGTTAGTATCTTTAGACTGCTATAATAAATTTTCAGCCAGCATGCTACTTTTCATTATGCTAAATATATAAAGTTGTATCCACTTAACTGCAGCAAAATGCTTACTGCAAAAATGTAATTCACATGCACATTCTCTTCTGAACAATTTGTTCTTAAAAATGAACAAAACTTATAGAAGATTAATGGATATTTGTATCCCCAGTGAAAACAATGGCATGTCAATGCAAATAGCAGTTTGTTTAAAGGTCACTTTGCAAGCACTGGCTTCCATGGACCTAAGTTTGTGCTAGAGGCAGGCTTAACCCAAATGGAGGTGTCTCTTTGTTCAAATAATCCATGATTATTCTGTTTACTTTACACTAATGGGCAGAACCTCAGCTCTGAAGGAGAACATTACTTAGCTTTGATAATTAGCTGTTTAGTAATTAGTAACTTAGCAATTAGTAACTGTGGCACCTATCAAAAAGTAGTCCAGAAATAGAGGCCCCTTATACAAAGTAAATCACTAGGTCCCTCTGTAGTTTGTCCAGAAGCAGTTTATCATCTCTTCTTAAGAGAAGTAACTAATAAAGGCAGTATGAATAGCTCTCAAGAGATCTCCATTTTTTCTCTACTGGCTGTAAAAGGGAGCCTAGATGACCACATCGGAGTGAACACGTAACTGTGATGGCTACCATTAAATAAGATGAGCTCTAGTTTATGATAACAGAGGATGGAGAATGGATACAGACCTTCCTCCCATTCACTGTTTTCCTGTCTGTAGTACTTGTTGATAAATAATGAAATAGGCAGAAATAGATTCTAGTTTTATTACTCTTCCTGTGTCATGAGTCCATACAAAGGAACTTTGCTTTTAGTCTCTAGAAGAGATGATTGGCTTGTATATTTGTACAAGACATGATTATTTCTTTCTTTCCATAGCAAAAATGTATTCATATTATTTTATCACCAAAATTTATACTCTTTATCTATCATCTGCAATTCTATCCATAGCAAATGCATGATACTGTAATTAAAGCATATTGTAGGTATTATGTATGAAAGGACTCTAATTATTTCAACATACTATTCATTGAAATGCACTAATACATTACCTATAATACATGAAATAAAAGAGATGAAAATAGAATACTACCTTGTAAGTATGTATAGGTATTGTCATCCCAGAGGAGGCATAAGAATATCAGAATTTATGGCCTGTGTTATTCCATCTCACTAGTTTCTCCAAATTAGAAGGATATGCAAGAGGTTAACTACCTCCTAGAGACCTCTCAGAGTAGCCCAAGGGGATGCAGAGTAGGCATCATATTTATTATGAATGAGGCAGTTTGTACGTGATTTTTCCTTTTAGTGGATGCAAGAAAGGGAAAGAAGTTTTTATCTGTACATGACTGAGTGAAAGACTACTGCAGGCAGGGATGAAAGCCTGAGCAACTGGGTCATGTTTATAGTGTCTCCTGCAGAATACAGAAATGCTAACCTCCACATGGAAGGGCTGAAATATTCATTGACTTTTAATGGGAGTTTCACAATTAACTCAAATGGACTCATATTTTGCCAATGCTAGTTTCTTTAGACTGAGCTGCATTTTTGAATGAATTAACATTTTCAACTAATATTGGCAGGAGTTAGGTAATCAGTGAAATGACAGAGTGTCTGGATAGGTGGGAAATAAGACATCCCCTGGTGAGACTGTCATATTGGCTGATAGTTAACACTTCTCAACTGTTCACTTTTTTTTCCTTCATCTTTAGCTGAGATGTGATAATTGACTGCATGGACACTATTTGCCTAATTCAGTTAAAAGCAAAGCAAGTTTATCTACATTTGTTTTATTTAGCTGTAAAACAAATATAGAACATTTACATGACAGCTCAGCCTATGCTTTGAAAGTGGCAATCAGTGGGTCATTATTATTTTTTTTAAATCATCAGAAATCTCATAAGCAAAAACCTAACTGAATTATTAACTTCCAGATGTTCCTGAGTTTATTATGAATGCACTGCACAGTTCTCCAAAGGAAAAAGAGGGAGTTTGTGGGTAATCGGTTAAGGGTGAGCCTGAATTTGGCCTAAAAGAGAAGGCAGTTACCACTTCACTCCACTGTACATTGACGATGTCATCATTCAGGCTGAGGAACAAAAAGGACGCAGGTCAGTTTTATCCTTCTGTTTTGAAAGATAGCTCTCATGATTTAACCAATAATCCAATAATAATCAATTTAACCAATTTAATAATAATAGCCAATTTAATATTATTTAATAATAACCAATTTAACCAATTTTACCAATAACCAATAATTCTTGTGGACCTATGCAGATTTCAATGGCAGAGAAGTTTAAACACAAATGGCTATGATACATACATAAAAACATTGAATTTCTGATTTTAAATGCATGGGTTTGAGGATAAGTATTTTCTTTTGCACCATTCTTCTCTTTTCATTAGAGTAGACTACAAATCTAGTGGAAATGCAGCACATACCTGTTTCTCTCCACTGGGTTTCTTGTGGTTTAACAGCAGCTCCACAGCGCCAACTACCTCCTTCCTTATGGCATGCAATAGGGCATCTCCCACATAGACATTAAAGCTTAGGAGCAGCTCAATGAGTTCAAGGTTCTCATTTTCAATGGCAATCAGGAGTGCAGTTCTTCCCAAGGGATCAATGCAGTTAATATTGATCTTGAAATAAATTTCTGCTTCTTCTAAAGCTTTCTTCACACTGGCATAATCTCCTTTCTCAACAGCGTTCAGGTAGGCTTTCTCTGAATGGGACAGTTCTGATTCTGCTCGTACGATACGAAGAGGAATGCGATCTCTGTAGGGAGCACTGACACTTCTTTTGTAGTAGAACTGGGCCATATTTTATGCCATTCTAATACTTTGTTTCTGCAATATGAAAAGAGATATTAGGTCAATAAAGTATTTTCTGGATACAATACACCAAATTAAGATCTGCAGCATATAAGCATTTAAGGAAAGCAGATCTGTCAGCAGACCTCTCACATCTATTTCTTAAAACCGTATCAAGCATGAGGTTATATGATGTAACTTGTACCTAATATGTAGCTCCATTACACTTCTTCATTAAGTTCCGTTACCTCGCATTTGATCACTGTTGAGATATATTTATCTTCAGTGCTTTTTCTTTTTGTCTGCCATCTCCCTAATCCTCAATATGCGGAGTTGAGATGAGCCACATAAAACTTATTCAGCATTTGGAGGAAGAGGACCCATATTTTGGAGGAAGTGGACACATATGAGGAGAGACTAGTAAGTTGGGCCTGTTTAGCTCAGAGAAGAGAAGACTGAGAGGGGATTTAATTAACATATAAAAGTACATTAAGGGAGACTCTAGTGAGGAAGGGGCCAAGCCCTTCTCAGTGGTGGCCAGTGACAGGACAAGGGGAAATGGGTATAAGTTGAAACAGAGGAAGTTCCATCTCCATATGAGGAGGAACTTCTTCCCTGTGAGGGTGACAGAAGTCTGGAACAGGCTGCCCAGGGAGACTGTGGAGTCTCCTTCTCTGGAGATCTTCAAAATCAGTCTGCATGTCACCCAGTGCCCCGTGCTCTGGGTGTCCCTGCTGGAGCAGGAAGGTTGGACTAGATGATCTCTAGAGGTCCCTTCCAACCTTGAACATTCTGTGATTCTGTGATTCTGTGAACTTAGTGTGAGGAAGAATGATATAGGTCCTTTGATCAGTTTGGAAAAAAATATCACAGTATCCTGTTTTCAGGGAATTTAGATCTGAATGGATAAAAAAATAAAAGAAAGAAAAAAGAAAGCTGTCAGAACTTATTTTGTGAGAAATCTGACATTTTCTCCTACCAAGTTGGCAGCGTTTAAAATTAATACTGCTTCAGAAATGAATATTATCTTGATTTGCATTTACTACTCATCAAGATATATGTTTATATGTCATTTAGTCTGTCTCTCAGAAATGGTTGCTCTAAAACTACTTATTTATTTCAGAGTTATTTATTTCAGAAATTGACCAACTTTTTTTCTTTATCCCAAATATAATAAAAAAGCACAAGTTAAGTATTCAGAAATACAAATGTCATTTGATAAAAAAGCTAACATAATTGAGCTATTGCCTTTCAAGAATCGACTCTTCTAACACAAAGCATTTTCACAATAGCAATGTACAGAGAGTTCCTGCAAGATGATGACTATATACTGTCAGATAAAAGAGCTAATTATAACATAATAAAAGGGTTAAAAATTAATAACATCATGCTATGCAATTATGATATTTGTTTTTAATATACTTCACTTGAAGAGATTATAGAAGATATTACACCTTTGAAGTACCTGATTAACTACGAGCATTTCCCCGTTTGCAAAACATGCACAGAATATTTTGAAATTTGTGGGGACTAATTGTAAATTCAGCCGCAACATGTTTTGAGATTGGAATTTATGAAGAAAAAGGCTTACTGCAGGGGAAAAATAAAAGATATTCCTTTCAAAATAATCTGTTCCAGATTATTATATTGTAGCTGAAAATACACACATTTCGAGAGTGCATGTTTCCCCAAATACAGTTACAAACCAATGAAGTAATGAGCTTAATTTTCCCACCACCAAAGGAAAAAAATAGCATTAAACAGGGTCAGATAGTTTATGCTAGCTTTATGACTTCAGTCCTACTGCAAATACTATTATTCATTACCACTCTTCAACAGCTTAAGATGCTTTTTAACAGGAGTATATGTTCAAAAGCTCCTTCTGAACAGAACAGAACGTTCAGATGTTCCTTCTGAACATCCTCCTGGAAGAAACCTCCTACAGAACATTCCTCTAAATTTTAGGTTAATAGTTGCTTAAATATTGACATCTGTTGTCATATTTTCATGTTATTGCACTTTGTGACCTTTAAAGCCTACCTTAATGTGTGGATCAATCCCTTCTGCTTTGTTCATAGGTTCCTGGTTATTCTTTATTTCCAATTAGGCTTAGAATCCTTTTGTACATATCATTTTTAAATCTCCATTAGGAAGCAAAAATTGCAACTACTCAAATTTTGAGCTTGTAATTTAAGAAAAAGTCTAAGGCACCTTGGATTAATGTTTATTCCAGTGAAATTTGGTTGAATGTTTTAGATGAAAGGAAGCAAACTAATTTTAGAGGGCAAAGTGAGATTTCAGAAAGCTTAGAGTTTTGTATACACTACTGATTATGAACAGGAGTCCAGCCACTTTTTCAGCATTTAAGTATTATTTCCAGTGGAAAGTTTTTGATTTATCAGATTTTTTTCAAAGACTTGGAATAGGTTTAGGGCTTAGAATAGTCCCTTGAAAAGAAAGAGAATCTTAATTTAAATCTTGTATGAGAAAGGCCTAGTAACTACTGAGCTATTGACTTTTCCAGTGTCTCTCATTCTTTCAGAAACACAGCATTAAAGTAAAAAAAAAAAAAAAAAAGTCTATAATACTGGAAGAAAAGGTATTAACCAAGTTACCAGCCTAGAGCAAACAAATATACCAAAGCATACAAATATATTGCCTCTAGCCTTCTGGACCTATTACGGAAATACCACCAGCATCTGAGAAGTGTAAATAAATAAATAAACAAACAAAAATATAACATTTTGCCTGTGATCCTAGTTTTAGAAGAATGAATTTCTTCCACCTCTTCTGCACAGAAGCAGTGTCATTCACACTAGTTGCAGACCACTATTTCAAATTATACAGTATTGAACTTTTTGTACATTCTGCGAGTGTAGCAATAGCTTGTCTTGTTTCTAAATCTTTAACTTCTCCACTCTATTTATCTTTCTTCATGTTTTAGTACTTTTTTTACAAAATGCTGATGTTATTCATTTTACTAATGATAAAATAAATCACTGGAAATTACTTTCTGTTGTTATATCATGCACATCTATACATACTTAAAATAACCAGAGCTAGCCAGAGGTTTCCTGATCAAAGCTAAACCTCAGAAAAACAAATGCAGTCAGCATTCTTTGGGTTTTACTCATCATTTACTTTTGCCTTAGATGCTTCTCTAAATGCGTGATTCTCAATAATTTTGCAGGGAAAACTTGACCTGCATTCCCACACGCACTGCTGCTCACTGTCAGGCAACACAGTACCAGAGTGAGCCTGGAGGGAGCAGGGAATCAGACAGTCACTGATGGGCAGCACCAAACATCACTTTGACAAAGTACTTCTCTCAAAGCCTGCAGTGACTGTGTTTACATGTCATGACCCTCTTAAAGAAATGGAAAGACAGGCAGGGGCAATACTTCTCTTTCAACAGATGATCAACAATATTGCAATAAGGCAGCTGAGCACAGATGGAATAGAGAACCCAGTTCTGCTCTGTAAGATCTGGATGTGCGATTTCTAAAAATCTCACTGACACTACCCCTTGAAAAACACTCTATTTCCAGCACTACTCACTGTAGTAGACTTATGATAGCATTATATTATAATTTCTTCTGTGATGCCAGCAAAGGTATACCTCTGATTTTGTTCACAGATTTGCTTTTCTATGTGATAAAAATGTAAAACTTTTTAAGTATCTATCCATGTTATAAGAAGTATCTATCTATCTATGGATGTGCCCTGCTCATGAAACTAGCATATCTGTGACAAGTGAAAAACACTACAATTTATTTGTAGTGTTCTCAAATTATTTTACATAGACTTTTAAGGAAAAGGAAAGTTGCTGGTATTTCTTATAGTCATGAAAGTATGAAATTTTCTTTCTAGCTTTGTGACTTTAATCTGACACAAGATCTTATCTGATACATAGTAGAAAAGGAATTTTTGAAAGTAAGTCTTCTCTTATAAATCCCAGTTCAAGGGCAGCACGGAGTCTTTCACTCCCAGACACCCGGACCTACTGTCAGAGTTGAACATGAACAGAAGAAATGCAGATAACCTTTGATTTCTGAACCTAGCATCACACTGGAATAGATTAGTAAATTAAACATGCCTGTAGCTTCTGTTGCACTGCGGTGAACTATGCAGGCTCTGCCCTTTCTGGTAAAACTCTCTCAGTATCAAAACAGGCAGCTTTCCTTGGATTGAAACAGGCTAAAGAAACAGGCAGGTTTCCTTGGCAGCTGAATGAAAAATGTGTACTGGGAATAATCTGTGGCCTCTTCTAACTCCTAAACTTTGCCTGGAAAATGCTAATTGGCCTGAGTCAAAGCTATCCCTGGGACTATTTTAATTATTTCAGACATAGGTAATTTAGTTCCGCTACTCATGAGTGTTTTATATTCTTATTTTACTGTTCTTATAGTTACACTATAATGTATGAGGTCCTGTCCAGAAATTCATTTTTCATTGTTAGCACTGTGACCCAGTGCAGACTTGAAAGCTAGCAATAGAAAAAAAAATAGCAATTTGGACATTAACATGGGAGTTATGAGTGCAGGAAATAAACCAGATGATAGGTCAATATTGAGTATGGTCTTTAAGAAGCTCTTAATTTGCTGGATTCCAGCTTAGATCTCTTGCTGATGCTCTTTCCTAAAATAACCTGCAATCTAAGTTACAGTAAAGAAAAGAAGATGACATAGGACACAAGTGTCAGTGGATGATGGGAGGAAGGATGTCATATTGTCTGGTAGATGTATTCTGGCTTCACAATCAGCAAGGCAGGGCATCAACTACACTCGACAACTTCCAGAGCCCAAGACACAACGGATCTATGACAGATGAAATTTTACCAGTTTCTTACATTAACAGCTTAAAAGATCAAGTCCCAGGAGAGTGTAATGCTGACACTGAATGCAATAAACTTTTAACGCAGTGACATGGATTACTTGCTTAGATGGCTTTATGTCAATTTGAAGACAGGCTGCAATTTTATAGCAATATTTTGCTTCTAAATGATAGTACTTTCTATAGAGTGTAAGCATTTTCTGGAAATTCACACAGACTACACCAAACAAGAGAAAATTTTCATCTTCTAGGGTTGACATCATGTCAGATCTTGTCTGGGAATGACAGGTTCTTCTTATTCCAGTGACCTTTATGACCAGAATTGTTATCAGCCTGAGGCTTGAGAAATGCCAAAAGAACAGTTTTATTAGCTTATGGGTAAAATATTAGAGAGAGTGATAAGAAATGAGATGTAGAGAGCAAGGGATCACATACACGTTAGCACAATTTGAGAACAGGCATTCAATGTTGCAAAACTGTGTAATTGTTAAAATCAGCAGAGGTTATTCAAGAACTTGCTTGTTGAAATTACAATTAAAGTGAAACTTAATCTCACTCATTGGAAACTTACTCAAGCTCATGGGAGTACCGTGAGAGGATAAATACTTTCAAGTACATATGAAATTAGCTCATCTTCCTAGTTTTATTTAAACTAGAAAGAGGCACTTCTTGAAAAATAAATAAGTAAATAAAACTGTGTAATCTCGCTGGCAAGTAACAGTATGCTAACATCCTCAATAAAGTGAGCAAATGAGGTTGAAGGCTGGAGTATTTGCTCCTGCTTAGAACACTGAAAAGCAGTGTTCTGAAAAAAACTCAAGCACTGAGGCATGTGTGCTGCCCGAGCGAAGGAGACACAAACCGTTTTTCACTGACTAACCTGATTTGCTCTTTGCAAATATGGAGCACGAGTGATGTCAGCTCAGGCAGTGTGGGATGGGAAGGATGGAGAAGGCTATCACACAGATAATGATCTTAATGAGTGAATGCACCATGCAGTTCAGCTGACCTCCCTGTCTCCTTGGCCAGTCTTATTCTCCTGAGTATATCTGAGGAGCTGTACAAAATCATTTCCAAGGGAAAGCCTTCCAATGTCATCTGGCTGAACAGAACACTTTTTTGCAGCATTTCCAACAGTAGCACTGTCCGTTTTGCTCTGTGGAGAAGCACAGCACTTGCACAGCACAGCAACATTTCCCAAGAGTGATGGTAGCACGCTGTCCCTTGCTTAAGGGAAGGCGAGTAGAGCTCCCCGAAATGAGGAGAGCATGGGAGAAAAAGCAATACATAACTTCTGCGGAGAAGGCAAAATATGGTTGGTCAGATGAGAGAAATATAATGCTTCACTAGAGGAGGAATGGGAGGGAAAGTGAAGT
>JAUBOD010000132.1:855268-868798 GCA_032353885.1 Nothura maculosa
GAGAAGGCAAAATATGGTTGGTCAGATGAGAGAAATATAATGCTTCACTAGAGGAGGAATGGGAGGGAAAGTGAAGTAGCTTGGGAAACAGGACAGGGCTCTTTAAGTGTTGCTTGTGGAAGCTGCACTACAAGTGGCAATGACTTTTCTACTCTTTGGGATGTGTTTATGTGCAGACCCATATGTCCTCCTTGGCTTCACATGGTGATGCTCCAGGCAGCATGCAGTTTGTCCAAAAAAGGGAGGTTGTGGGCTGACTGCCCAAAGACATTTAGTAAAGATATGCTAAGAAAAACACTCAAATGTGGGTCCTTTTTCAGATGTACAAGCTAAGCCACCCCAAGGATAAGTTAAAACACTTTCTAGTGTTTACAGCTGATAGAGAGCCATCTGTGAAGATATCTGTGTATCATAACATATGCTCATATAAACTTTTCATTACTGGCTGCTGCTGTCAGAATAGCATGTGTATCTTGAGGGTAGCCCTGACAGACAGTGAATTAAAAAAAAAAAAAAGAAAAAAATTGGTATGAAATAAAGACTAATTAGAGGGAAATGATCGGTCTTGTACTCATTGGCCTATATCCACTCAGAGCCTTAAGGATTTTTCCTTTAAACAGTTTATTCAGAGGAATATCAGTCAGTGCTTTTCATTGTACTTTACTAAAAGGCAGAATTAAAAATAAAATCAGGAAAGCTTATCAAACTGAGCTATTACAATAGCATACTAACTCTAGTATAATATATGAGAATTATAAAGATAAATAAAAATCAAATTAAGATCAAAGCAAACCAATTAGCCTCAATATCAGACTACAGCCCACCATCAGTTTAGTTAGGTAATACAAAAAAATAGTCTCTAAAATGATGGCTGCCTAATGGTTCAGATCTGAACAATGTAATTTGTTTGAAACAAATTCAAAGTTTATCCTCTAGAAATTCTATTCATATGTGATGACTAACTCTTTCTTGCCCTTATAGCTATAAAGAGTTCAAAATATAGGATAGAAAACCACAATTTTTACAACTCCTATTTACCAGAAGTCATAAATGACACCCTTATGTCACTCAGGACCTTCAAATGTGTGATACAGAATATGCCTCAATGAAGACTTTGACAAGGTTTTCTGTAAGGCTGCTAAAATATATAATAACATCTCTTTTCAGAAATTTCCCTGTGTGGTCTTGGCACGCAAAAGCAAAAACCATAGTTGAGGATTAAAAGATCTTGAAGAGTTTCCTGCTAAATTAAAACAGGAGTTAAAAATATAAACAGTATAAAGAATAGAATTCTGTTTACAAGGTGGTTCTGGTTTCTGTGAAACCAGAAAACTCATCTCTCCTGTAGTTTCATTGACTTGACACACACATGTCTGTGCAATGCTCTACAGACCTAACGATGAGTGAACTGGTACACATGACCCCATATTGATGGTCTTGTAAGTGGCATAATTATGACAGAGTTAATTATGTCAGACTCAGCATTTCAGTGATCTATCTGTATTGCTTCTTGGAGACTCCGAATATCTTTCAGAAATTTTGTATGTTCTTCCTTAAATAAAAAGGTTATAACCTGATATGTCAACATACATATTACAGAAAATTTTCTATAAAAAGCCTTTAAAAACAGATAACCAGAAGATCGTAACAATAAATTTCATATGTTTATTTTTAATAGACTAGAAGTTGAATGAATGGTCTTCTGGAACACTCAGTGTAAAATATGGAACTTAGTTTTACACAATGTAAAATACGTAACTTGTTTTTAAGACTAAACCTGATGGAAATCAAATTAGAAGTAGACAATATCCTTTATTCTAAATAATAGTTCCTTCCTGAATATATAATTATTCCAATATGGTATTCACAGGGAAACTATATTTGACAGAGAATGGAAATAGGAAATAAATAATGAATATAGTAGAATTTTACTATGAAAAATATATCTTGTCCTTGTGATTTTCAATTAAAAGTGAATTAATTCTGCTCTCATTTATGTCAGGTTTACATCCTTCTTATTTAAAGATTTAGCCTTGCAATTAGGGAGTGAGTACTTCATTTTATTAAAAAGAAACAAACAAAAAACCCCACAAAATAAAAAAAACCAAAATGGAGTCTGTAAAGTATGGAGTAAAAGTTCCATATGTTTAGATAGTACATAATGGCTGCAGAATTTTATATTTTAAAAGTAGATTTTTAGATTATTAATGCTAATACATCAAGTTCAATGCTTTGAAAAGCATTGTGCTAAAATATCGGGACATTGAACACTCAGTTAATACCTTTTAACACAATTTAAAAAATAAGTCTTATTCAGGTTCCATACAAGCTGATGAAGGTTTCTTGGCAGATCACATTTTCTAAAATAGAGCCCATCTGAGAATGTATACATGTAGATTTTGGAACACTGGAGGATCAACATCAAATAATTTGGCTTCTGGTTCTCAGTCAGTGCAAGATAGAAGGCAAAGACCCATGCCAAGATGTATCTAAGAGGCTAGCAAAACCTTGCTAGAATGAAAAAGAAAAGCAAAGCAGCAGATAAAATTCGTCATTAGGTTCCTATGAGTGAACATATCCTGATAAAACAAAGTAGCTATCTGGAGTGAGTAGGTGAAGAGAATGGTAAGGGAAGATAAAACTGTTAAGAAAATGCTGGAAAAACAAAACCAACCAAACAAATCCATTATAAATCCCATCTCCATGAGGTGCATTAACAAAATATGGAGCAGATTAGCCTTACCTGACAATAATATCACTTGTGGAAGTTGAACTAGCAAATTTGGTCACAGCAACATGCATTCCAGTCATCACTTCCCTACAACCTGGTGTCCTCTCAAGGGACCTCCATCAGTCAAGAGTTCCCACCCAAGATTCGCATCACTTGGAAAATAACCAGAGGCAGCCACACAGCACACTATATGCTACAGAAATCAGTTAGCACACTGTTGTTGACTAACACCATGGGTTTCTGTTCAGGGAAATGGAAAATGCAGATGATAAAAACTGAGATGAGTGGCTGAAATACTTGTGGGTTGTGCCACCATTCAGAGGCTGGAGATATGCACAGAGAAGAACTTCATGAAATTCAGCAAAGACAAGTGCACAGTCCTGCACCCAGGCATGAATAACACACATACATACCACTCAGTCCTGGTGAGTCCCATATGGAGTGCTGGATCCAGTGCTAAGCTCTCTGGTACACAGAATCACAGAATCTATAAGGTTGGAAGGGACCACTAGAGATCATCTGGTCCAACCCTCCCGCTCCAGGGGACACCTAGAGCAGGTGGCACAGGGCGGCATCCAGGTGGGTTTTGAAGACCTCCAGAGAAGGAGACTCCACAACCTCCCTGGGCAGCCTGTTTCACTGCTCTGTCAGCCTCACTGTAAAGAAGTTCCCCCTCACCTGCAGGTGGAACTTCCTGTGCTTCAGCTTACACCCATTACCCCTTGTCCTATCACTGGCCACCACTGAAAAAAAGCTTGGCCCCCTCTTCCTTACAATCTTTGTTGCCCTCCGCTGGACCCTCTCGAGAAGCTCCACGTTCTTCTTATACTGGGGAGCCCAGAACTGCACACAGTGCTCTAGGGGCGGGGCCTAGAGTAAGGGCCACAGACACGATTAAGGCACTTGAACATCTCTCATACAGCAAAGATTGAGGGAGCTAGGAAACACTCTGGGAGTTACAGAGCAGTGGCATAGGTTGTCCAGAGAGCTCACACAGACTCTACTGTTGGAGATATTCAAATGTGCCTGGGCAACCTGCTGTAGTTGATTCTCTTTTGAACAGAATGGATAATCTGCAAAGTTCACTGAAAACTTCAGCTGGTCTGCGAGTCTGTGAAAATTACATAATGACATTCTTTCCATTGAATACTACAATTCCAGATGTGCTACCATTCTTGCCAATTTATCAACATCTCCTGGTCTATCATCATCCATCATAAAAAACAGTTGCTAATGTTTTACCAGAGCTGTGAAAGAGGAAGCAGACAAATAACATTAAAATATCCTATTTAAAATGAATGCTTGTGAATGGAAAGAAAATTGCCTTTGTGAAAGACTAAGAATTGGAGAATTCAAACTGGCATTTTACAGAATCAAGAATTTAGGCTAACAGAAGCTTGAGATGGCATATGAAAGGTGTGTTCCTCATTCCTGCACACTTATTGCTTTGAAAAGGGCGTAATACAAAACTATAGTTTGTAAGTACTATAACTAAGTGCCCAACGCAAGGAAAGGCTGGAAGAGGTTTTAATGTCACTCACATTTCCATTCTCACAAGAAATAAATCATCTTTGTTTTTCAAATGTGGAAACGTTTCTAGACTAATCAAATTCAGAGCTGCTTAGATAGTGAGAAAAGTGGGATTCATTCAAGTGTAATGTCATTTAGACACCTCCTCCTGTGCTGAGTAGTTTTACTGGTTATTGCACAGTGGCATGTCAGAAGAACCCAATCAGAATAATTGTCTGAAAGTGTAAGGTTAACTGCAAGGAAGAAAAAAACAGCTAGTAATAAAGCCCCTCCTTCTCCTCAGAGATAATTATTCTGTTTGACTGAACTAGGATGGTTTGATCCTCCAAAGTGTAAAGATCAGTATAAGAATAGATACTGTTCATTGTAGACATTGTTCAAATGACAGGCCTGGATTAAATTGCAACTGGGAGAAAAAAAAGAGCAGTGAATCAAATAGTAGACTGCGTCCATCTGAATATGTTAGTTGCATAGAACTAAGAATCACATTTAGTGTCAGAAGATCTTTAAAAGTAAACTCATATTTATTTCTGTAAATCAATCAACTCTTTGGATGACAGCTATGTCAAAGTGCTGAATACATTTACTGGCTATGTCTTGGTATTTTGCTTCATGCAGCTTCATGTTCTTAGACCACATCTTTGAAGAGGATGCAAATTTGGTAGGATTTAGTTGAAGGTAAGATACCCATGTTAGATATCTAAATATAAACATGTGAATTAAGTTCCTAAACTCTCTCTGTATTCAGTGGATATCCAGGATAAGATTCATTCTAAATGGAGAATCGAATGACATTTAAGATGTCTCATGTGTCTGAAGCATCTTTGGAGACCGGCTGAAAAAAGAATTACATCCTTCTTTGCTAGAAAGAAGAACTAGACACAATGCCATCTCAGATATAGAATCATAGAATGCTTAGGGTTGGAAGGGACATTTAGAGATCATTTAGTCCAATCCCTCTGCACACAAAGGGTCACCTAGAGCATGTGGCATAGGATTGCATCCAAAAGAGTTTTGAAGATCTCCAGAGGAGACTCTCCAGAGGAGACTCTGGGCAGCCTGTTCCAGTGCTTTGTCACCCTGTTAAGAAATTTTCCTTAAATTCCTATGGAACTTTAGTGCTTCTGTTTGTGGCCCTTTCCTCTTGTCCTATTGTTGTCCACCACTGAAAAGAGGTTGGCCCCATCCTCCTCCCTCCCTTGAGGTATTTACACACACTGCTTAGGTCCCCCCCTCAGCCATCTCTTCTTCAGGCTAAACAGGCCCAGCTCTCTCAGCCTTTGCTCATAGGGCAGATGTTCCAGGCCCTCTTTATTTTCATAGCCCTGAACTAGACTCTCTCCAGCAGCTCCACATCCCTCTTGCCCTGGGGTGCCCGGAACTGGACACAGTACTCCAGATGTGGCCTTATCAAGATCCCTCTTATCTGCAACCTAGGATCCCATTGGTCTTCTGGGCCATGAGGGCACATGGTCAACTTGGTCAACACCATGACACCCACATTCTACTCAGGAGAGCTCTCCAGAAGGTCAATCGCCAGACTATACTGATACATGGGAGTTATTCCTTCCCAGATACAGGACCCTGCACTTGCCCTTGTAGATATCAGCAAACATTTATGGTTAAGAAACTTCATCAATGTCCTACTCAACACGAGTACTTTCAAAACTCCATCTCAGCTTAGGTATCTATAGGGTGATAAGATGAAATGTTCTCTAGGCTCCATTGACTGCATTGGTTACATCACCACTATTAAAAGGCACAGAGAATCACAGAAAAGAATCACAGAATCCTTAAGATTGGACCTTTAGACATCACTTAGTCCAATCTCTCTGCACATGCAGGGTCACCTAGAGCATGGGACACAGGGTTGCATCCAAGAGGGTTTTAAAGCTCTCCAGAGAAGGAGATTCCACAACCTCTCTTGGCAATCTGTTCCAATGTTGTTTCAACCTGTTCCTGTACATATTGGTACATGAGGGTGTAAGAGACATCCACATAGGACTAACAGTTATGACACAGCCTGGTGGGAGATCCATGCCCTTCTGGAATAACAGGCAAAATGTGTTTCTGCCTTACATACCCATAATGTGGCTCCCTCTGAGGACCAGTGATGGTCCTCAGTGCCTGTGCTTCAGAACAGTAGGGCGACTTCACCTCACAGAATCGCTCTGCAGTCACTCATCTTGCATTTGGGATAGGTGAATGTAAAATGTCAGTACGGGAAAAAGAGGTCCTTGAACTGTGTCAAGTGACAATCTTGACAAGCAAGACATAGGCTGTCTCAGCAGCAGGTGTTCTCTGCCAGATTAGTCATTAGGAAGGGGCAAGGAGCATGTGGGCTTAGTTGTCCATTGGGGAAGCAGGAATGCATACAATGTGCAGCAAGGCAGCTGCAGCACCAACGGTGCTACAGACAAAGCGCTCCTTGACTGTGAAGTTTTTATAAAAAGCTTCATAGGAGATCAGAGGGTACATCTGATCTTTTCCAGTGGATCAACAGATATTGAGACTTCAAAGAAGATACTGGCTCTATAGTGATGTGGGTGGGAGAGGCATGTGCCTCTACATGAGCTGGTGTGTACCACACACTTGTTAATGTTAGCAGTGGAGTCAAGACTGTAACCAATTAAATCTGTGTGTGATCAAAAAATGAGTAGATAATGCATTAGCAGTCATCACTAGACACATATGAGACTGTTGCAGACATTACTGCACTTTTAGGGCAATGAAAGTTTTTGTTTTGACACAAAATGCTATCAGGTGACAGGGTGTCATTATCCCACAGTTTGTTATCTCGTTACTCTTCATTTGAGCAGACGTCAGAGTCCTTCTGGGCTGCCATCTGGCTATTTCTGATCTACAATATTTGGCTTACTGTTTGCCCCATGTGAGATGAATATTGCGAGGATTAAATCAGGGGCATCAAGATCCCTCAATAATTACCATAAATAAATGATTATTATATCACATTAGAAAGGCAAAAATAGATATCTTTTGTCCATCTTCCAAAAGTACATAATATAAAACAAGCATAAAAATGCAAGTATTTCAACATGGGTAAGAAGCTCCACAGTCCAAAATACTCTGCTATTCAAACTACTTCTCTGTTATTCAGTTGATATTTTCCATGGCTTAATTTCATTCCAGTATTTCTAATTATACTCACAATGACCTACTTAAGCCAATTGGACTAACCGCCTGCTTATTGACAGCTGTGCAGTCTTACATCTACTTACATCTGTTATATCTATTAACTGGAAGGATCTGGGATATACAGGTTACATATGTACCTTTAGCTAGAGAACAAAGAGCAATGATTTCTACTGCATTTGCAACTTGTTGCTATCATATTCTCAGTGGTAATGGCATAAGATTTCTGGTTCATGTGCTACCTCTTAAACAAGCGTCTTTATCCTTACTTTTCCCTTCATAATTCTTCAAATAACTTTCAACTCATGTACACCTCTTCTTCTCCTCTTTGTTCCAAAAATAAATATTTTTTTCCAATAATAAATAAATAAATGAGGGGTGGGGGGGAAGCATAGATGAAATCAAGCCAATCATCTTGAGAAAACTGTTAATGGCCTATCTACCAAACTTCAGTTGAAAAGGCAGAAGTGAGAAATCAAACTGGCTAGTGTCCAGCTCTATTTTAGCAAGTAAGTCTAGTTTGATTTGATGAGTGCAGCTGAGCTACTGCTAAAATAATTAAACACTGCAACATTGCCTTATACTGTGCAAAGCAAACATGATCAAGAGCCAACACCAAAGAGGAAGCAGACGTACCTGTGCTTTCCAGAACAAGAGCCCTGCTTTCTAGGCTATATTAAGAAAACCACTTACTAGGGCAGATCCATGTGTGACAGAACCAAGGCATAAAAACGTCACTAGTTTGTTCACGGAGATCTGCTTTGTGCTCTTGCAATTACCTGGAAGCAAACTACCTTCAGGGGGTCATGAAAACATGATAACCTATTACAGCTTAAAAAGTGTGATTTTTTTTCTTTTCTGAGGACTAGGAGAAGAGATATTTTAAGACTACATCTTCCTCAGCAAGCAGCATCATACAATAGGAGCAGACTTCTACAATGAAACAGAATATCCTAAATTGACGAGAAATCACTATTTTAGAGGTTTTAGCACAGAAATGCTCTATTCTGATCCCGGGATTCTGGGCCTGGTACTGCTGGAATACATTAGGTGTACTCCCAGAAAAGTATATTTTACTCTAGTGTCCTTCAGAACGGATCACACATTCCCAAACTACTCTGCAAAGTCAATTTAAGCATGATGGGAAGTGGAGATTCACTTTGAGGGTACTCTCCTCATGTGAAACAAAACTTTTAAAAAGATGCAGCTACAATAACTGTTATTTCCAAAGTTGAAATTCTAGCACTGATCTGAATTTATCTGATCTTGAGATATCGAAGAAATTTCTACTTGGCTACTAGGTATTCAGTAGTTCTGCAGTTATTTCCATGGATTCTGGGTAGAATTAAAATGAATTAGAACTGCTTTTAGAAGCCCCTGGTGAGATCCTGGGAAGGATTCAGTAACCTATATTACAAAATGATCTTGAAGTGTGTGAATATATTCATTTCTCTGTGTATGGAAAATACTTTAGGTAAGGTTTTGAATTCATGGCCAAGAAGAGGATATGCTACTTTGTGGGAAGGTAAGTACCTCTCAACATATCTAGAGGAAATTACTCATTTTCAAGTAAGATTCAAAAAGAAAATTTTTCTTTAAGATTTGAAGGTAAAACTTTATAACAGCTTTTTTTTTAGGGTTTTTGTTTGTTTGTTTTGTTCTGTTTCTTTCTTTTTTTTTTCCAACAAATGAGCAGATCTAAAACGCTTTCAAACAAGCAATTCCTCCTTTTCCTAAAATGGCTTAATTTGAGAGCACTCGGACAAGACATGAAGGAATCGTACTGCCATATCCTTTAAAATCTTGTCTCTTTTTTTGCAATGCTGTTCCAAAGGACCATATTTTTCAGTGTTCCTTCTAGACTGAAGAGAGCCACTGAAGAGATTCAAAATGACCTAGACTAGAGAGAATGGAAAAAAAGCATGATAATGTAGATTACTGCTTATGGCATTTAGCTGGAAGAGCATTGGTTCTTCCTCAGGACTTGTTAATTCAGTATATAAAATAAAATAGAAACCTTCCTGTAAGAAGCGAATTTCAAGGCATGCCTTTTACCATCCACAATGTTAGAATTACAGGAACATTTTAATCTGAATATTTCCATACTTATCATCTAGAGATAGAGAAAATAAACTGATAAATAGTATGTTTTTAGTCCTATAAATTCTTCCATTAGAACTAGTTATAACAAAGTCTTTCTGTGATAGTTTGTATTCTTCATTCTGAAAATCCATCAAAAAGAAACTGGATTTGTGCTTGTTGCATTGTACAAATTGAGTAAATATGTTAACAATGTTAATCAAAGAAAAATCATTCTATTTTGGATGACAGTAGAGTGTTTTTAATTCCAGTTGTTAATCTCTATCCAGGATTTGTACTGACCTCTAGAACAATTAATGACAGACTCATCTACAACTAGCTAATTTTCTTTTTATTGAAAACGAACTTCTACACTATTTTTAAAATTTTTTTAAACTATGATATAAAACAGACCAGCATGCACAGTTATGTACTATGCAAATATACTGGCCTTTACAATTGTTTTTTTGAAATTCTTCAAATCAAACTTGGTAGTAAAACGTTTCTTCAAATGGTAAAACAAGACAAAATAAATAGTTTATGATGTTCAAAATATCCCCAGAGAAGTCTCTTAAGAACAGTAATTGAGGACTATTTCCAATCACTTATATTAATTTGCAGGTGATAACCACTCCATCATATAGAAAGCAATAAAAGTTGATCATCTAGAAAACCATAAAAGTTGCTGAATTACCACATGGCCTTTTAAATACAGAAGTAAATCCTCTTAGTTATTACCACTACTCTTAGTCTGAATAAAGTGGCCTTATGTGTTCCTTTCCTTAAGATAATGTTCTCCACATACCACCTACAAGTGCCTAAATGGAGCTGCATTGTATTGTGATACTATTCCTGATTATTACCAAAAGAACTCTAAAAATAGCTCCTCACATGAAACCATGTTCTTTGAATGTTTGCTTCAGTAGACATAGATGTATTCTGTTAGAAGGATCAAATGAATTAAGCACATCCTCAGCATGGCTGAAAATACAGTCCTCTGATATCACGTTTAAATGATTAAAATATTCTACTTTCATTGTCTGCAAAATGCAGTTAGAAGATGACTGCAAAGATGTCAAGCAGCATATTGCCAAGCAAAAAAGGACAAAAGACTTTTCCTGATACTTAAATAACCTTTAAAATGGGCACAGTTATGTCTTTAAAAAATAGCTAGAAATTACCATAATAATAAAACTTCAAGATCTGTTTCATCAAACTTTTAATATAGAAGGGAAGAGGCTGCCTCCTTGGATCAGGATAATGCACCAAAATAAGTAAGACTCCTGTAAGACCATTACTCTCCATCTCAAATAAAAGATTGTTTGCCAAGTGCAAAATTCTAAATTTTTGTTAGCCAATTGATAGATATTTTTAATTCCTCCATCCTGAGTTTATAACTGAATAAGAAACTCCACTAATTTAAGCTGTTCTGAATGGTTCTAGCTGGCAAATAAAAAGTATCCTATTACTTTTTAAAAAATAAATAGTTTTTGTTAATGTAATACCTAGAAGTTAATAGCTGAAATGCAAAGCTATTAGGCTTATTATTGCAAAAGATACTCTGCAGTCCCGTAGATGATATATGAAAATGGAAACAGAGCCACAAACGCCCAGTATCACATACTATCTAATCATATTTACGATGAAGAACTGTATTTTTTTCTGTACTTTTTTTAACTCCAAGTATATTCAGAGCAGAGCAGTTTAAAATATTTCACCTTAAGCAAAAAGGAGGAGGCACGGGAAAATATGCAATCATGAGAGGATGTCAGTGAAATGACTATCAGTTTTAAAGAGAGTTGCCTAAGGAACATGCTGGATGATGAATCCCAGCCTCTGGCAGCTGCACAAAGTGACCACAGAATAGGGCAATAGTGCAAGTTTCCCTGTATTGTCCTGATAGTGAATCTTCAGTCTTATTGAGACAAACAGTTTCATCTTTGCCCAAAACAGTGAAATCATTTCTAAATGGCATGAAAATTGTTGTGTAGAGATTCCTCCCACCTAAGTTTAGTTGTCTAAATTTAGTTGTCTTAGCTAGACCTAGTCAAGTTTATTTATTAAACTAAGCAGAGTCGTGCTTTCTAGTCAGTGTAAAGAAACAGTCCATTCCTGAGAGATATTCCTTATCCATAGCTTAAATACTTTTTTTGGAATTACATGAATTCCTTCTGGAAATCTCAGTGGCTACAAAGTAAGGATAAGCGGAATTGCATACATTTAGAATGCCTAAGTGAAACAGGATGATCTCTACTTTGTTATTGAAAAGATGGTTTAACTCACACAAACTCTGTCTATGTGGGACATAAAAAAAGTGATGAATCACAGTACAAGAAGCTTTATTAATATGTTTAAATGTGGTTTAGATAGATGATTATTTACATCTATAGTATGTAATTGTATAGATTTAGAGTTGATTAGCTCACTGGAATTGACATTGTTATCTACAACAACTTCAATAGTGGGTAATGGGTAATATTAATTTACAAATTATTTTCAGCTTAAGTTTTAACATAAAATGGCATCCAGTTTCATTCAGGTATAAATTTTCTTTGCATTTTATTACATATTTTGGAAGGTTATACCACAATAATTTTGAAAACTTTGATTTTCGCTTTTTATGAAATATGAAAGAAATTTGACATGAAAACTTGTAGCCTCTTATCTGACCTTGCCTACAAGGCCTCCGTTCATTTGAAAACTATTGCTTCTCCAATGTTTAGAGTCAAAACTGTCTGTGTTTAGATAAGCTATCTTATAAGGAACAATTAATTGCTATGGAAGGGGAATGAGGACCACTTGGAAAATATACTTAGATGAACATAATGTCCTTGGAACAGCATGTGACTTAAAATTATTGAGTCATCAATTGAAGCAGTTTAACTAAATGACAACCTTGGACATATTAAAGAACTTGATTCTAAAACTGTATGTTTCTTGGATTTTAATTCTTTCATTCATGCCACTGTTTGAAGGTCAGATGTTGATCTTTCGGTTTGTTAAGGACCATGGAATGTTTTGGTTCTCAGTTGAGAATATTCTTCCCAAGTGGCTGCAGGGCTCATTCCCGGGCCTAAATCGAGACTCAAAACATTCCATGACCCTTTGCCTTATAAACTGAAACATCAACATCTGCTCATATACTCTGGCTCCAGAAAGAACACTCAGAAGCTGAGATGTCATCAGAAGTATTCTTTCATGTACATTTCAAGAGTAGTCCTTAAGGTAAGGGAATGATTGTAAAAAAAAATATTTGGAGTTAAAAGTAGACCTTTGTTACTTAAGATTTTTAATAGATATAATTTTGAAAGAGTAAATTTCAGATCTCATCTTCTGCAAGGTATGTTTTGTAAATAATATAACCATATGAGTACGTAGTAGGAAGGATTATCAGAGTATGTGCTGTAATAGAATGTTCATTGAACTTTTTAAAATCTCATGGAGTGAAACTTTGTTACCTTCATTTTCCCTCCTTTCTGCATGACAAGATGACCATAGATGACAAGCTGACCATGAGACAGCAGTGTGTCTTTGTGGCCAAGAAGGCCAATGAGATCCCGGGGTGCATTAAGAAGAGTGTCTCCAGCAGGTCGAGGGAGATGATTGTCCCCCTCTACTCTGCCCTGGTGAGGCCACACCTGGAGTACTGTGTTCAGTTCTGGGCTCCCCGCTACAAGAAGGATGCGGAGCTGCTGGAGAGGGTCCAGCACAGGGCTACCAGGATGATCAGGGGCTTGGAACATCTGCCCTATGAGCAAAGGCTGAGAGAGCTGGGCCTGTTCAGCCTGAAGAAGAGAAGGCTGAGGGGGGATCTAAAAATGTCTATAAATACCTCAAGGGAGGCAGTGAGGAGGAGGGAGTGGCCTCTTTTCAGTGGTGGACAGAGATAGGGCTAGAGGAAATGGCCACAAGTTCAGGCACCAAAAGTTCCACAGGAACTTCAGGAAGCATTTCTTGACAGTGAGGGTGACAAGAGCACTGGAACAGGCTGCCCAGAGAGGTTGTGGAGTCTCCTTCTTTGGAGATCTTTAAAACCC
>JAUBOD010000132.1:868898-905172 GCA_032353885.1 Nothura maculosa
TCTCCTTCTTTGGAGATCTTTAAAACCCGCTTGGATGCAGCCCTGTGCCATGTGCTCTAGGTGACCCTGCGTGTGCAAGGGGGTTGGACTAGATGACTTCTGAGGTCCCTTCCAACCTTAGGCATTCTGTGATTCTATGATTCTACTGAATGTCTCCAGGACCTTGTCTTACTAGAGATATACGTTGTTTCTAGAAAACTTCAATATCATTTCTACCAAGTCTTAATGTTGATATTCATTATTAGGATTTGTCCTTCAGATGGTTGGTTATGTACTGAAGTATTCTATTTTTGGATTGATCCTTCAGTACTAAGCCTTTTTATTCCCACACAAGTCTTAAAGAGCACCAAAGATCACGTGGAAGATGACAAAAATAAATAAATAAATAAATAAATAAATTAGGAACACTTCTGTCCTCAAAACTTGTACACGAAGTGCAGCCACCATGTAATGAAACCTCATCATCCCTAACATTCCACTTTTTCTTCCTTTTACTTCTTGTTCTTGTTAACCAAACAACACATGCACCCTGACAGTAAGTTTAAAAAAGAATTCCTTGCTTCTCATATAATCCACTGAAAACTACCTGTTTGTTTTTAATCACAAAAGGCGCTTCACAAAGACACATCGCTTTGACATGAGAATCAACAACTTCTTTTAAATCACAGTGGAACAATATTGTTTTGCTAATGAGCTTGCACTCAATCACTAGTTCAAATTAAAATATATTCAGTAATGTACCTGAATCAGGCAATATTCATGATTAGTCTGAACTGAAACGAAGGGAAAAATGAGGTTATGCTGGAAGCTGCAATTCATTCAGGTCTGCGAGGAGTAAGAGAATAATCCAGGAGACCTTTAAAGAAGAAAGCAGGTTTTCTAGTAGAATGGACCAAGAAGGTCAGACACAAGCCACTGGGCTAAGCACCTGGACAGTAGCGTCAGAAAAGGGTGCAATGCACAGAAGACTGGAGAATGAAGATATTCAGTATCATGCAAGAAAACAATTTAGGTGGACAGTCTCAGAATTATCACTATTTTCCTCTGCATTCTGGATGGATGCAACTCTACCTAAGACTGGAATGTGGAATTTGTCTCACATTGCAGCTAACGCTTCATCCAAAGCAATTCCAATTCCTTCCTCAATGACATAATTCATGCCAACAAAAGCATCCATGTGTTATCACAGCATTTTTGCAAGTACAGCTGTGTTTCTGCTGTGTATAGCCTTTTTCATCCAGCTCAGTGACATAAATATGAGAGCAAAATGCATTAACAATCATCTCACCAAATTTAAGTAAAACATCTCTGAAATGACTGAAGACTCATCTATGCCTTTATCCACTTTTAATAATTAAATCCTTTTGTCTTTCTTTGTAGATCGTGTCGAAATTCAAACTTCTCATCTGTATGAGTTAAAGAGAGAAAGACTCTGCATTTAATAAACTTCTAAATTGTATTTTTTTAATCAGATGAGGGACATTTACTTGCTGAGGCGATATACTATGTCCTCTCAAAATGAACATTACTGAATGTAATCCCGAAAAAAGAATCTTAAGCTAAAAAGTCATACTGGCTTTTATCAGCAAACTTTACTTATTAAATGAAATCTTGAACAAGACTAAAGTAACTGTATGATGGCTAAGTGTCTTTATAAATAGCTGCAATATAAGAACATAAAGTATGATATTTTTACATACAGTTCTTTTTCTAAGGTGTTTGACACAATTCTTATATTAGAAAAAAGACTAATTAATTTTTGCCTCCAACTAAAGATTGTGAATTTTTTTTTCAACAAGTGAGAATTAATTGTCTTCTTTGTCTTTTTAAAAAAATGTGGATGGTTTTGATTCAGGAAGTGGTGTGAAAGAGGAACATAGTACAGTTGGAAATAAGGCCTTTTCAGCTCTAACTTAGTCTCAAGTCGGACATGGGAAAGGATCAACAAAGTCCTTTTAAAGCCCAATTAAAATTGAATCTCCTTCTATAGCATTTTTTTGCAGTGAAAGACAACTTATACTTGATTAATGCTGGGTGTTATCAAGTGTAAATCGGATTGTAGTACTCACTCTTTTTCTGACTTTAGTAATTTCTAAGCATGAGCTCTGGCCATGTTTATTTCAAATTCAGATTTCAGATCAGTAACTTTATTGGTACTTGAAATATTTCATCATCTTCCACAGAAATGGTTTTGTGCCTTTTTCTTCTTGCTAGAAAAGAAACTTCTGACAGAAGGTTTTTAGCAAAGATACTTCTGTGGTTATGTATATTGTATTTAGTGTGTAATGTATATTATATTTAGTGTATATACCTTTCAAACTATACAAGATATTTCAATTTAAAGAAAATCTAAATGGTTTTCACTAGTAGTGACTACTTCTAGCTTAGGTAAGTTTGTTTGTTTATGTTGTTAAAAAGTAGTGCTAGAGTGCTATATCTTTTTCACAGAATAAACAGAAGTTGAGACTTCTGTTTATTGACTTTTGAGAAGAAAATACCTGAACATTCGAGGATGTGAAAATACATGCTTATAGTTCCAGTAACTATTTCAGCTTCACTGCTTTCCTTTGTATGGAAATGCCAAATGCCAGTACATGGTTGCACAGCTCTTCCCTGTGTTCATCCAATGCCCATGGATGAACACAGGGCCCATCATCATATGGCCAGCGTGTGAACATATAGCTTTTTCCCTCCTCTGTATTTTGACCAGAGCTCTTGGACTTGCTTGTTGCTAGTGTGTTAAAAACTCATCTCTAGCCAGAAATGGCAAAAAGAACAGTGAGGTTATGAGTATAACTCCAGTTTGTGGCAGCATGTCGTAAGATTTGCCAACAGATAAAACCCTGCTTCCTGTCTTCATCTCCTCCTTCTTCATTGTATGCAAAAGCTACATTATCATTAAATCTTTTGCTCTTCATTTTCTGGTGTAACTACTTGTTATACCTGGGTGTAGCTCTGAGCAGGGAATATTATTGCAGACAGAACTCCAAACATCATTATTTTGACTCTGCAGAGAGTTTCCCTCCAGAGGGAGAGGGTATAACAGTTAAATGATGATAGTTGATTTTTGCTTTCTTTCCAAAGGCAGAAACAACACAAGGAAATTTCAGGAAAATAATGCTAATTTAAATAAACTCTCCGTGCAGTTACTTCTGTTTCTCCTTTGCTCTCTCAGTAGAGAAAATCTTCAGCTTAAAGCCACAGAGCCCTTGGCACTGCACTTATGAAATATATGCTAATTTAGGTGAATGTGCATCCACTTTATCCCTCATTATTCTGTGTATCTGTTTTCTATTACTTAGTACTAAGTAATTTTGTAGAAAAAATGTAATAACATGTAAAATCCATGCCAGAGGTGGTAGCTACATCCACTATGCCCAGAAAGCCCGCTTGAAATGCACAATATTTGTAATAGTTAAGTCTGCACAAGTATTATCTGAGCCTTATTTTCTCTGCAGGCTTCCATACTGATAATGATTTACGTCAATAATTCCTAACTCAAAATATATTGAATTTTTGTCATTAATGTATCAATATTCCGAACAGCTAATGAACGTGCTAATCAGCTTTTGCAATTTACAGACCATTGAACAATATGCTGACAAGAAGCAGGATCAAATCTGCAAGCTTTAGATGTCTGTTACTTTAGGGTTGTTACTTAATGACAGACTAAGGCTCTGCTAAGGGTTGAAATGCCATTTTGTCAAGGATTTCAAGATTTCAAAGCTGGACTTCATTCCAAATGAGATTATTTAATATTCCCCAAGAAGATGAAATAGTGAGAAATGAAAGTATAGGGAAAGAGAATATGCTAATTAATCAAGGAGAGGAAAGGATTACCTATAATTCTGATATTAATCATGCATTTAAATATTTATAAAAAAAAATTCAGAAAACAAATAATTTTAAAATGTTATTTAAAAAATACCAAATCTGACTATTTACTGTGAAAGTACTACCCCGTCCCTTGCATTTTTTGTTCAAAATATTCTTACACAATTCTGATACAGGACATTCCATTAAATATTGGAAAAAAATCTCATCTTTTTTTCTGTGCTGAAATTTTACTTGCTTTGATTTACATTGAAGAGAAATTCATAAGTTTCAACAGCAGAATGAATTATATATTACTTTCTGTTTCATAATTTATTTCAGATGCAATGTTGTATATTCTTTTAACTTTTCACTTCTTAAGTACATATTACTTACATCTTTGGACCCAGAACAAAATGTAATATGAACAATCTGAAGAATACTAGTACTGGAGATTTTCTTACAATACAGCAGGTATGCATTCCTACTAGGAGATATATATGTTAATGTGTGCATATATATATTTTTATCTATATTTATAATAGAAGTAATGACAAATCCATTATAAATTACTGATTTAAGAGGAAAATCTCTCAATTGTATTACCAAAGACTGAAGTACATCTCAATCTCCGTGACTCTAAAAAGACTTGTGAATCAAAACATGACTTTCTTCTTACATATGTCTTTATGCCATATGATTTTAGTTTTATATATGGCATTTGTAATATTTTATGTGAGTTCAAGAATACTTACTAAACCAGATGTAGGCAATATTATATTAATAGAAATTTCTTTCATGTAACACAAGTGTAACCTATGTACCCTTTGTTCTGGAAATATTCTATTATAAATCACAATTAATTAATAAGAGCCTCTGCTTGTGTGTGCAAATATTTGTGTTTACATGCGGAGGATTTCATACTTCTTGCAAGGAAGTCAATGCCTTTCCCTTAAGATCTTATTTCTTGGCTAAATGAAGTTAGTGGAACTCCATATTCTGATTCAGGATTTTTTATATAAAATATGTAAATAGCAGCTATAAAAGATTCAGGTGATCTGCATAAAGTGCCCTCAGGCAAGGTTCATTACACCTTATGGAACTAGAAATTCAAAACTGAAAGTCCCATGTGGCCATGCTTAACTGACTGAAATAAACCAGGAGCCAAGCCGTGCTACGGTGATTCATTTCCTCAGGAGGTGTTCTGCTCAAGTAAAGTCTCTTATAAAGAAGACAGAATAAATAAAAGCCAAGCATATACTGCAAAAGGCATCACAGCAGCATCATTAAAGATTCTCTATAAAGCCATAAATATATAATTCAAACTCTACTTGGGAATTCACTGATCCTTACTGTGCCTTACCTGTGTTGGCCTACCCCAGCTCCTGCTTCCTGTGATGATCCTTTATGGATCCTCTGGTGCTTATTACTAAAAGTCTTCACAGATTATGGACTGTGTTGCTAAAGACATCAGGAACCTCTGAATTGCTGAGGCTAAGGAGGAGGATACCCTCTCGTTTGAGGATTAGCCTGCTCTCTGGCTTTGCTCTTTCTTGAGGCTTAGCTGCAACATTAGCTAACATCAGCTTCTATCTGATTGCTACAGTGTTGTGCTGTGCAGTACTACTTGGACAGCACATCTTCTCTCTGAGTCATGAGGGCAGGGACAGAAGGACAAAGACTATATTAAGCACCTCACTTCACAGCTTAGGATAGGTACTACTTGAGTTGCACTGAACTTCTGGCAGCCACGCAGTTCTATGAAAAGGAATTGCATAGATTCTCTTCTCTAGACATCATAATCTCTGCAATTATTACAAATAAGTAAGTCCTTGGTTTCCTTGATATTTTTTACCTTGTCTGCAGAGGTGGATAAATGAATACACGGAATCACAAAATGGTTAAGAAAGAGACAGTTGAAGATAATCTAGGCCAATCCATCTGCTCCAAAAGGGTCACCTAGAGCAGACAGCCCAGGACTATCTACTTAGGTTTAGAATATCACCATGGAGGGAGTCTCCACAACCTCTCTGGACAGCCTTTTTCCAGTGCTCAGTCGTTCTCACTGTAAAAGGCTCTTGTTGGGGCTTCAGACTTAACTTCTGTTTTCAGTTTGTTTCTGTTGCATCTTGTCCTATCTCTGGACATCACTGAGAAGAATCTGTCCCTAACATCCTTATATTCTCCTTTCAGGATTGAAATGTTGATAAGAACCCCCTCAGCATCTCCCTTCTCCAGGTTGAATAATCCCAGCTCTCTGAGTCATATGAGGATATGAAAGAAGCTCCAGTCTCTTCATCACGGAGCTCCAGTTGCTCCAAGTCTGTCCTGAGCTTCATGTCTCTTATGACCAGCATTGGATCCTGCACCTTAGATGTAGTCTCACTGGGGATGAGTGAAGGAGAATCATCATCCTCTAACCACTCTCAACACAATAAGGATTCTGCACTTTCCTTTGTTGAACTTAATGAGGCTCCTCAATGCTCATCTCTTTAGCCTCAAAACCAGTCCAAAATGATTTAGAACAGATCTGAAACTCTGCCAAGCTTTCTAGAACTGCAACTAACAGATATTCTCACTCTATTTTTTTTTTAATTTTTTTTAAAACTTTAAGCCTTACAATAAATACCTCAGCAGTTCTGATTCCAAGGCACAAAGGCCAGTGCTCAGGCTAACCTGCTCTTCACTAAAGCCATTCTTCATCAAAAGTAAATTGTACCATGTCACTTTGCAAGAGCCGTTTATTGTAAGGCTAGGGAATGCTCAGCTGCCACAAGGTGGAAATTAATTTACAAATTACTTTTCCTATCTATCTGCAAAGCACCAAACAGCTTGAGCTGAGGATAGTGTCTAATACTTCACACTGTGTATTCTGACAACCTGGCTGTGAAGATTACTTCAAAAAATGGAAATTGTTTTTGCTTGCTTGTTTTTTGATTTGCTTGGTTAAAATGTACCTCATTTATGCCTTGTTTTTCATTGCCTGAAGAATCCATGAGGCTGCATGATGATGTGAATTGCAAATCAACTAAATGTAAGTAGTAATAATAAATAGCCCGGGTCTAGTCAAAAGTATTTTGGCACAGAAAATGTCAGTGGAATACAGAGGTCTTCTCTACTAAATATCATATATAAGGTAAATATTAAACACAGCTTTTAACTGGTAGAGCTAATTTTTCTAATTTTGATATTTTAATGATATTTTACATTATATATTGAAGAACAATCATAGAGAAAACAAATAAATACTGAACAAAAACTGCTATATTTTCCTTAACTTACTGTAATGTGGAGTGATATTGCAGCTCAAATAAAAGGTAAGATGCTGTATTCTTTTGAACCTCCTGATACAAGTTGTGGGAACACTTTGCTTTAATAGAAGGTATCAGAAGAAGAACAAGCTAGATCCTTGAAAGGGAAAGTATTCATTATCATTTCCTTTATGTCTTTCTAATTATTTTTAAGGGAAATCACCTTTTCTATTCATGATATATGGCATGGATCCTCAAGTAATACAGTATCCTGCAATAACATAACAATCACAGGATCACACAGAATCATAAAATGGTTGAGGTTGTAAGGGATCTCTAGAGATCATTTAGTCCAGCAGAAACACCTAGACCATGGGGCACAGTGTGCTTTTGAAGATCTCCAGAGAAGGAGACTCCATAACCTCAGTGCGTGGCCTGTTCCAGGGCTCTGTCACCCTCACAGGAAAGAAGTTCTTCCTCACATGGAGATGGAACTTCCTCTGTTTAAATTTATACCCACTACTCCTTGTTCTGTCACTGGCCACCACCAAGAAGAGGTTGGCCCCATCCTCTTTACATTCTCCTCTTAAGTACTTATACAAAGTGATCAGACCTCCTCTCAGTCTTCTGCAGGTTTAACAAGCCCATCTTGCTTAGTCTTTCTTCATGCAATAGATGCCCCAGTCCCTTTATCATCTCTGTTGAGTTCGGTACCCAGTTCGGTATCGTCTGCAAGTTTGCTCAGGGTGCACTCTGTCCTGGCCCCGGTCCAAGCCATTGATTAATAGGTTGAATAGCACTGGGCCATGTACTGACCCCTGTGGGACATCACTGGCCACAGGCCTCCAGATGGATTCAGCTCCATTTACCACCACACTCTGAGCTCTACCATCCAGATAGTTCTCAATCCACCTCATTATGCACTCATCTAATCCACACTTCCTCAGCTTTCTCATGAAGATGTTATAGGAGATAGTGTCAAAAGCCTTGTTGAAGTCAAGGTAAACATCATCCATGACCCTCTCCTAATCCTGTTTTCTGGAAGGTATGATTCTAGGCTTTGCAGTCTACATGAAAAGTCTTTAGAAATGGTTGGAAAAAACAAGCAACAAAAAATTAATTAAATGTCTATCTTTAAGTGCTTCCTAACTTAAGGATATCTCTGCCTGTACCAGTGCTGATAGAAGATCCTTCCCCTCAAGGAGATAAGATGCTGACATTCTTATTTCCAGCTAATAGTTTTATTATATTCTGGTATCCATAAACCAACAAATCCCAGGTGAAATTCTTCCTTATAGAAAGGATTATCTCTGTTTTACAGATAGAGGCTGAGGCAGAATCTGTATTAACTTGCCAGGGGCACAAAGAAAGCTGATGGGAGGTGAACGTCTCTCTCTAAAGTCTCTCTCTAAAGTCTTAGTCCAAAGGTGAAAGGCAAGACTATCTTTCATTTGACCTAAAATATTTACTGCCATTTGGATAAAGAAATGGGCAAGGAAAGATGTGAGTCCCGCAGCCTCCTGTTAAGAATACTGACTGTGCCATGTGCTTCTCATTACTCCAAGTAAGGGTAGCCCTGTCCTCTACTTTTCTACTCCACCCAACTTGAACCCTAGTACTTAAATCCCTCCAGGGAGGTACAGTCCTTTGGCTTATTTCACACTCAAAGCCTACAATAAATTTATGAGGATGATTTGTTGTATTTGATTGAATTTAAAGCAACTAGAAACATTTGAGTATGTGGTGCTGAGGAAACATAATAAAAAAATAGCAATCCAGTAGCAGACAGGAACAGCAAAGGAAAATAGTTATTACCCAAGCAGATCTGTTTCTCCAACGGTAAATTAGCCCAGAAAACAAAATTAAATTTTATTACAAGAGTGGACCATCCAGACTAGATGAAATTCTCCAAGCACGTCATCATCTTGCAAGAGCCAAGAACTCAGTCGCTATCACTAAACAATGCAGTGAAGCCTGGACAAAGCTAAAGAAGCCTTAGAAAGTGTAGAATGCTAGCTCTCCAGATGTGCCAATTTCTGGAAGAATTTAGAACTGCATATTTTACAGCTTTGCTTGAAATAGAATTCCAACTCTCTGGTATATACTGAACATGGCTTTAAGAATCTTTACTGTGTTTGTGGTGGCCTGTCACTTCAGAACTGCTTCAGAGACGGAACTCCAAGCTGGACTCCTCTCAGAGGCCAGGGTGACCTTACCTGGATCTAATCTTTTTGCCAGATTTTCGCCAGATTCGCTGAACATCCAGATCCTATCTACATCTGCAACTGCAAACGCTCCAAGCAATAAGACATGCATTTTACCAGATAGATTTATTTTCTAGGACGTGAGCATGAACAGGTTATTTCCTCTTGGAAGGGTATGTGGAATATGAAAGTCTCTGGTTGAAGACTACTCAGTGTAAAAGAAATAACAAATAACAAGGAAAGGGCTAAGTTAAACAGGTGGATAAACAAACCAGTAGGTGATAACAGAGAAAATAATGAAGACCAGAGCTCTTCAGTCACTCACTGATGGGCCATTAAAGAAATTATGCATGCACAGCCTTGAAGAGGGTCAACTTCTACTTTGTAACTGATTAGGAGGAGGAAACAAGACTAACAAATATACTATGGGATTTGAAGGAGGACATATGCACTATGGAACTCTGCATAGCATTTCAAGATGATCAGGGATGCTTAGGATCTTAAGGCCAAAATTGGCAAAAGGGGGCATTAAAGGTGATTAGGGGAGAAACAAACATGGGAAAATATAGAGAAGGGGAATATTAAAAGGCCAGCCACATTCAGGTGGACTGTGGGACAATATGCTTGTCTCATTAAGCCCTTTACTGATCACCACAACCTATCCTTTTTTAACCCTCTTTCTGTGTAACTTGCTTTCTGTTATCTCAGGTGTTAGTACAAGGTCTGAATGCCAGCAATAGGAAACACTAGAACGAGTGGAATCAAATGCCAGCCACTGGAATTGAACCATGAGTCACAGTGTGCCTTATGTCTGCGGTTCCAGCAACTATGGCTAGAGTAGTTTTTAGTGCCAGCATCTGGACCCGGACTAGGGCCTACAGGGTCATGTGTCTGGAGTGCTAGCAGCTGGAGGGATGGATGTGCAAGACCAATAGGTATCTATATTTGAGTGAGGCTGAAGAGCCAGTGACTGGAGGGACTTCCCCGTGTTTTTATTTTCTTTCATTTGTTTATATTGTAGAGAATTAAACCCAATTTCCTAGAGTCTATATGTGTTATTCACTAGCAAGCTATCAGCATGGACTAGATGGGGAGCAGAAGGAAAACCTACATACAGAAAGCCTCAAAAGCTGAGCTAGAAGTCAATAAAGGAGTCTGGGGTCTGGGCATGGATATGAGGCTGGCTGGCTGGACAGCCTATGGATCCAAAGGATCTGTGATTGTGGGGGTGCTTGTGAGAAAAATGTGTAAGTAAATGCATAGCAAAACCGAGCTGGACTCGCCCATGAGTAGGAAGAATCCTGTGTAATGGGTACAGTAGCCAAATGTTCTGGCATGTATATCAGATGGGCTGAGAGCCACGGTGATATTCAAGAGATCTGTGATTGTGGGTGTGTTTCTGAATCTAAGGAGTGAGGGAATGTGTATTTCACCAGTGAACTTCCACACTCGTCATTGGGAGAGGGACAACAGGCCTGGGCTATATGTACCTATATTTATGTGAACGTTGTCACAGGCAGTGCTCTGTTGGTGGCAGTCTGTCCAGTCATGTTCGTGTCCTTTGTATGTGCATGTGCACGCTGGGCAGCACACTTTGCACAAAGAACTAGCAGAAGTGAGCAATTTTAATCAGATATAACCATACTCTCAGGCTGTTACAATGTTGTGAATGCACAAGGCAGTAATATAAAGAAAAAACTGACGTGGCTGGCTTATTAAAGCTATTTCATTTTCATCTAAAGATTTGCACTGCTTTACATGAAGTGATGCTTTAAGGAGCTCTAAGGCTTCTTTATTGGATAGTCCTTGAACACTGGAACAGGTTGCCAAGAGAAGTTGTGGTATCCCCATCCTTGGAGATACTCATAACCATAATGGACATGCTCTTGGGCAGCCTGCTGTTGCTTGAGCAAGGAAGCTGGACCAGATGATCTCCAGATCTTCCAACGTCAACCATTCTGTGATTCTGTGACCATAATTTCAGGACATTTTTTTTTTCCTAAAACAGCTATCTGTTTTACCGGGAAGAGGGAACTGGTAGAAATGGAAATACACAAAGATATGGGGCAGACTGAGCAATATATGCCTGAATTTAGCTCCCAAGTTATGTATTGTGTGCCCCTCCTGTGTATGCTCATGTTTTTGTTATAGAATCACAGTATAAAGGTAGCTTTTAATGCAACTGAAAAGCAAATTTCATTCAAAATATAAATAATGCAGTCTATTAAAAGAAATTAAATCTGCATTGAGTGCATCTAACTTTTATCTCTTCAATAGCCATTTTTAGAGAATTTTTAATTTGCAGATTGCTTTAACACATTTTTTTCATACATTTCTTCCATTATTATTAAAAGTGAAGGGACCTCCGAGTTCACCAAATACATGAATAAACTCCAAACTCTTGTTTCAGAAAGACAAATACCTAATTTCAGAGGCATGGCTCATTTCCCCCTTATGTCCATGCAAAAGGACAAAAAGTTATAGATATTTACAGATACTGTAAGATTCTGATAAGGACAGTTGATTAATGCAGACACACAGAACTATATATACACTTATATAGTCTTATTGTGAATGTGAAGTCTAATCATGATTCTGTAATAAGCGCTTAGGAGACACTTTTAAGGAGAATAAAACACATCAGAATAGCTGTTTCTCTGTTCAGTTACTTGGCAAGCAAAGTATTGGTCTGGAACTCGAGCTACTCTTTGGTGCAAATGAGTGAGTCACCTCACCCAGTGAGTCACCTGCAGAATAAGGATTGTGGAATTGATGTACTTGGGGACAAGCGCCATATATAGAAGAGTATTATTCTCATTCCTTTTGATAGAATATTGTCCAATATTGCCCTTGCATAATTTAATAAAGAAAGCGTGATCTGATTGCAAATGCAAACTTAGCATTCATAGGCTAGATTTAGGATAAGGCCATTGGACCTATTTGTATGCATGTTGCCATTGCACATAGGCATACAGAACTGCAGAGTAACTGTTTTTATCCAATTTTAAAGTATTTTAAACACTCAAGAAATAATATCTGCTAAAATTGAGATATTTTAAACTTCCTTTTAGACTGAGATATGTAGCATCTCCACAATGAGAGCCACAGAGTTATCGTTAAAGCACACTGGAAAGTTTCTAAGGGTCTTCATTGATCTCTCAGTCTGTCCACAGAAGACCTATGCACAAGGCAGCAATTATATTAAATGTATCAATTTGTTGAAAAAAGTACTTTTGGACATTTTCTTCACTACTCTCTTTGAATTATTAATTAAAATTTCTAATTGTAAGTATAGTAAAGGAAATGGTGAGGAATCACCCTCTCTTTAAACGTATTTTGAGAATGATCTGGATAAATGTGCCATCAGTAACACAGTGTTACAGGCATGCTTTATGTAAATATATTTCTTATGGTCATATGGTATCATCTCCCTTTATATAATAAAGATAGCTCCTACAATCAGAAATCTCTGTGGAGAACTGCTCTTAAATCTACCATCTTTGAGAATAGAGGCCAGTAAAGCTTGGTGACACAAAATCTTCAAGGAAAGAATTAAGCTGAATTTAGGTCATAATATAAACTCAAATTAACTTTTGAACAAATAATATTAAGGAAACATTCACTTCTGAAAAAGCAATTTCTTACCAGACTACAATTTCCTCTAATTAAATGCAATCAATATAGAATCATAGAATCACAGATTAGAATCATAGAATGTTCAAGGTTGCAAGGGACCTCTAGAGATCATCTAGTCCAACCTTCCCGCTCAAGCAGGCACACTTACAGCATGTGGCACAGGGTAGCATCCAGGCGGGTTTTGAAGACCTCCAGAGAAGGAGACTCCACAACCTCCCTGGGCAGCCTGTTCCACTGCTCTGTCACCCTCACAGGAAAGAAGTTCCCCCTCACCTGGAGATGGAATCTCCTGCACTTCAGCTTGCACCCATTACCCCTTGTCCTATCACTGGCCACCACTGAAAAAGGCTTGGCCTCCTCTTCCTTACAATCGCCCTTCATGTAACTTTGCCCAGGAGCTCCTTACCCATCCCTACAGGTCTCCTGCCCCTCCTACTCAACTTCTTTTTTGTGGGAATGCACCGATCCTGAGCGTGGAGGAAGTGGTGCTTGAATATTAGCCAACTCTCCTGGACTCCCTATCCTTCTAGGACCCTGACCCATGGGACTGCTCCAAGGAGCTCCCTGAAGAGGTCCAAGTCGGTTCTCTTGAAGTTCAGAGTAGCTATCCTACTTCTTGCCCTGCTTCCTCCACGCAGGATTGTGAATTCCAACATCTCATGGTCACTGCAGCCCAGGGTCCCCCAACCCTCACATTACCCACTAGACCATCTCTGCTTGTTAGGATCAGGTCTAGCATTGCCCCCTCCCCTTTTTGGCTCATCAACCACCTGTGTCAAGAAGTTATCATCTGCAGTGTTCTGCAGGAACCTCCTGGACCGTCCCTTCCTGGCTATGTGATTTTCCCAGCAGATATCAGGGTTCTTGAAGTCCCCCAGGAGAACCAAGGCCTGTAATCAGGAGGCTTCCTGCAGCTGTCCGTAGAAGGCTTTGTCCATTTCCTCATCCTGGTCAGGAGGCCTGTAGTAAACTCCTACCACCATGTCGCCCTTGTTGGCTTGCCCCTTTATCCTCACCCACAGGCTCTCTACTAGCGTTTCATCCTCTCCTATGCTGAGCTCTATGCATTCCAGTTGCTCTCTCACATAGAGAGCAACTCACCACCTCGCCTTCCTGCCCTGTCCCTCCTGAAAAGCCTGTAGCCCTCCATGGCCACATTCCAATCATGGGAGCTGTCCCACCATGTCTCACTGATTGCAATGAGATCATGGTCCTGTAACCTCATGTGCAACTCCAGTTCCTCTTGTTTATTCCCCATTCTGCATGCATTTAGGTAGAGGCATTTGAGTGGGGTTCCCAATGTGCCTTAGCACATAGCTTTAGCAGTCTTGAAAAGCATTAGGTCAGATAAGAAATAGAAAAATGGGAAAATAAACATATTCTTTCTTTCCTTTCCTGGGAATCATAGATTACTTCTCAAGTGTTACATCAAATTGTGACACCAAAGAACTTCCATGTGGCTCACAGACTTGAAGTAATGATAAGAAAGAATCTTTGGATAAATACCATGGGAGGATTTTTTGGAGGCTATCTGGCCGCTCACTGTGCCATAGCAGACATATCTGATATGCATAAGTAGATGTCCATACTATTGCAGGCATCCAAATATTTGCTTGTTCATTTTTTTCATATCTACAATGCAGGTAAAAAGGATTCAAATGTTATGTGTTTATTTCATCTTTTCCCTGGTTAGTGCATAGAACTTTTCAAAATTACAGAGCAACTGCTCGTCTTATGAAACATATAAAAACTTCTAAAAAATAAGTTAGAAGGCCTAGAGATATACAGAAAGTCAGATTAGTAGAAACTGCATCTGTTGATGAAGAAAAAAATATCTTTCTTCTATAGCAAGTGCTATTAAAGGGAAGTTCTGCACAAAACAAATTTCTTCTCTAAAATTGGTGTTATCAAATTCAGGAGAGAGCATCTCTCTTAAGCAATTATTTAGGTAAATATGTGTTGGAATTTGCAGCTGTGTGCCTGGACTTACCACCACCTATATGAACAGTATAGATGCAATTATTGTCAAATAAAGCTATATATCTTTTTAAGCTTGTTATTACCACTTGCTATTTTTTTTTCCTTTCTCTTTTTTTTTTTCTGCATATTTAAACTGATCTTGGGTTGAATAGTCTAGTAATTCTGTTTCTCAGTAATCTTTTAATGTTAGTGTCTCTGTCTATAAATAATAAGCAATCCAATACCTTTTCTAAAAGCTCACCCCTTGATTATACTGTGACATTTATTTTGACTTCTTTTAAATAAATATGAAATAGAACTTACAGGATATGAATTGCCTAAATGATACCACCTACATACTGTGGTACCACATACCTACATATTGTGATTTATTGCACAGTTCACTGCTCTAAGTCCAGTACAGTCTTTAGTCTGGACAGACTTTTGGGCAATATATCTGTACTGTCTATAAGTTCTTAATTCTTTCTATGATACACTGAAAGCACTATGACATACTGCATTACTCTTAGGTATTTCTCCTGTTATAATAAACAAAGTGAAATGTAAAATTCATATTTGAAATTTATATTTCCCTTTATAAAGAATTATCATTTTTATCCAAGACATTATTAGCTATACCTCCTAAGTGCACAGCCTGAGAATGAAAGTGAATTACAGCCTCACCTCCTTTACCATAAGCATTTCATTTCAGAAGGCTGACTCACTACCAGGCTCTCCCATTACTATGGCTTCTCTTGTTTTGATTGCTGTCTTCCCTTAATAACATTTATGATGAGTATTATATCTTTGGCAGCTGCAACATCCAGATGCCATGCTTGGGAACACATTTCCAATAGTGCCGCCCGTCTTAAGTTTGTTTCTCTATTAGCTGCACTCCTGGCTCTGCTGATGGAGCACAGAAGTGTATTTGGGCCAGCAGATAGGATTGCTGTCTCCTACTGGATGCTGATAGTCTATGACTCACTCTCAATTCTCAAGAAAATACATTTATGTTAACTGTCATATAAAAAATAATCATGTCTGTTGGCAATTATTTTCAAAATGTATGCCTAAATCCTTTTCATAATTATCATCGTTAAAATGGAAATATGTTTACTAGTTTACTCCAATGAGCAATTAAAAATTTAGATGTCTACTTTGTTCTTCATCTTTGTAAAAGTAAATAAAATCTAGGGAATGCGTGACTGATCCTTGTCATATTGTCATTACTGTTAATAATAGCCATGCCATTAGAAAATATGATTCTTCAGGGTAAACAACATCTGTTTTGGACCATGGCAGAGAAACACAATGACATCAAGGAGAGAAGGGAGAAACTGGTTAATCAGAAATGAGAGCTCTTGACCACAGAAACAATAACAGCTAAACCAAGGAGAGCTATTTATGAACTAATATCATGAGTTAAGCAGGTCAAGTATTATATTAGTCTGAGTCCTGGCAGGTCCTAGCCAGGCTATGTATCTGTTACCACAGTAGGAATAATGAATTACAATAATTGGTCACAAGGCCCTAAAAATATGAAATTGCAACACCCATTACAAGGAAACTCAGTTCACCAAAGGAAAAAAGCAAAGAAACAAGGATTAAAATTGACCCAAGGAAAACAAGACTTTATAAAATAATACATATAATAATATTACTTATTTGCCTACCCCCAAAACTGCCAAGAAAAGGCAAAGTAGGTCCCATTGTGACTTTGGCATCACAGCACAGTGAAGAAAACAAGTAAAGAAAAGGCATCAGTATGAGAGAGAAAGGATAAAACTTAGCAACTTTGTTTGCCTTTGCACTCTTTTAGTTTGCCTTTCCTCCATGATGATTTATTTTCAAGTTGTCCAATTTTGGTGAGTTGGTTTTATTAAAATATGGTGTGAATCACAGCAGAATTACAAGAGTTGAATGAGAACTAAAAGGCTAAAATTGCCCACTGTGATGACTATTAAGAAATAGGCTCATTAAACAGTTTAACCCTGAAGATAGATAAGTATTAAATTACGTGATTAAAGGGCAATTACAGTTAAGTAAGTAAGGACACCCACTGGAGAAACCCTATCTGGTGGAAGAACCCTACTAACCTCCAGTAAGAAGGCAAACCCCAGATTCAGCTGCTCCCAAAGACCATCAAAGGGGAGCAACTCAACCACCATCCAGGAGGTTCACACATTCATACAAGATCTTGAGGAAGGAAATTCTTTCTCTAGAAAGCAGTGCAAACAAGGAGCAGTAAAGCCGACAGAGATATAGGACTTCTTATGAGATGCAGGGGGAAAAAGAATAGTGGGATTGTGTAAAAGTTATGGGATGTTCTAAGAGAATTTGGGGGATGTAAAAATCATTATGGGATGTTTAGCAAAAGAATGACAGGCTAGGAAAGGAGAGATGATAGTGGATTGCGAGGAACAAACATAGGAAAATAAAGGGAGAAAGAAATGGACTGCTCAAACATAAACAAGTTGTTGGTCATTGCCTGTTTATGATTACCACAGTGTATGGCGATTTGTGCTTTATCACCACAACCTGTCCTACTTTCTCATTAAATTCCATTTCTAACTATCTCCTGCATGGGTGTGCTCTCCATTTTGAGTGCAGTTGTGAATGATAGTGATCTTCAATCTGGACCAGCAGGTGGGAAGCATAAGAGGTCTGAGTACTGGCTATTAGCGTGGGACCACGAGTTTCAGGCTTACATAGGTCCAGGTGGCAGGCACTGAGGAGCCCAGTTGTGGGTCTGGTAAAAACAGTGTACTGCCTATGTGGATCTGTGTGGCCAACCATGTTTGCAGGGTGTATGTATGTGTCCACAAGTATCTCAAGAATACATGCTCAGCGTGGCTATGGACTAGACCTGGGGACATATTCACTGCAATCCTGTATGCACTGGCCATGAGCCAGCTTGGTTTGAAACAAGAGGGACCCCCTGAATTCCATAACCAGAGTTGGTCACTTATGACAGTAAGGATTATCCATCACTGGTATCCAAGAGAGAAAGCTGAGGGACCTCAAAGATGCTGCATTAGTATGTGTTGCCATTTCATTCTTTTTATTTCTTTTTTTTTTTGATGAAGACTTATCTAAAACTTATCTGTGACATCTTCTATTCATGTTAGAATTTTCAGTTGCACTTTTTTATTTCAGAAAGAGTAATACAAATGCTTGATGTTCTTAGGGCTTGCATGGAGATTTGTCGTCAAACACCATGGACTAAGTCAATAAAGAATAAGACTCAAGGCATTAACGGGATCAAGTGAGTATTTAAATCTTGGACCAAAACACATCAAAATTAGAATAAGTTTTACAGTGCAGGAGATGAGAGAAGAGACTTGCAACACAACACAAAATGAAAATCACAAAGCCTATTTTCACATCATAGAGTCAGTATGGCTGGAAAAGACCTTCAAAGTCATCAAGCCCAACCATAAGCCCTTCACCACCATGCCTGCTAAACCATGCCCCTTAATGCCTCATCTACATGTTTCTTGAACATTGTCAGGGATGGGAACCCCACCACTTCCCTGGACAGTCTGCTCCAATACTTAAATACTTATTCTTTTTTGTGTAGAAATATTTCCTAACACCTAAACTGAACTTCCCCGGGCACAACTTGAGACCATTTCTTCTCGACTCATTTTCATATAGCAGTCACAGAAGTTACTGACTTCATGGAATATGTAGCTACAAGATTATCATTTCTAATGGTATGCCAGAGATAGTAAAAAATATAATCTTTTTGTGTGTGTGTGTGTTGTTTATAATTGAAAAAAAAAGAATCAGAAAGTCAGGCTGTCAAAGTAGACAGAGAAACATTGCCAAGGTTTGAAAGTTTGAAAATAGCCACGGGCTCCCTGTGCAGCTGTGTCCTTCCCAGCCTCCCTTATACTTTGGCTGCTCATAGGTAATAACAAACACACTGTTACAAAAGTGACAACCCTTTTCCATGTGCAAAGTTGTCAAACACTATCCTGATGAAAATCAGGACCTCTTTAGTACACAGCTGGATTATGTTTTGGTCAATACCAGTAGAGGAGAAGCAATTCAATTTCCCTGGATTGCTTGACAGGAAAAATGTATATTGAAATTACATTTCAAGTTTGAGTTAAAAAGAGGGATTGTAACTTTCTGACACACCTAATTAGAGGGTAAAGCACAGAAGGGAACTGTGGTTTCTGAATGGCTCAGAAACGGTAATCTTGTTCTTCTTGCAGTATTAAATGAGTCAGTAAATTTCTCTTCTCTTAAATTCTATAATGGCTAAGGCTGAACTGAGATGTGTTTTTTAACAAACTAAAAATGACAAGTTCAGCTGGATAGAGAACCATTATACTTAAAAAAAACAACAGTGAAAGTATTAGTGAATAATGAAAGTCCTTGTATAATTTATCTTAGATACATACCCTGCAGTGTTTTAATACATTGATAGGAATTAAAACAAATGATTACTAGAATTAGCAAACACTTCCAGAAGATAACGATTCAGGTTTTACAGAGCTATTTGATCTCCATTTCAAATAGCAAAATGAAAGTTATGCTCCTAACATTGACGTAGTCTTCCATAAATAAAATAGCAGTTATTTTATAAATCTTCCTTTCATTGAGTCATGACCAGTTACATTCCCACATGTTTTAGCTACCCAGCTGGCCACAGGAAAAAGAAAAATACAATAATCTGTAAGTCTTACTCTATTGTTGCAGGAGATATAAAACAGGGAGCAAAACAAAGAATTTAGTATCATGGTTTAATATGTCCATTTTTGTGTCAGGCAGAATTTGCTTCATTCATACTAAAGGAAATTTATGTGTGTCTTTGAGTTCAGAGTGACAAAGGATTAAACAAACATTCCTGGTCTCCTCATCTCAAAAGGGAGCCAGTACTACTGGAAAACATTCAGAGAATAACAGCAGGATTCTTAAATTTAGAGATCAGCTTCCAAAATGTGAATAACCAAGTTAGAAATCTCTAGTTTGCAAAGGAGTGACAAACGGAAAATGTAATACAGGTCCATGTAATTATGGGTGGTAGGAACAGGTCAGATGAGAATTATCTCTTCACTTTCTCTTTAGGTACTAGCTCTAGAAGTTCTTAAATGAAGGCAGAAAGAGTGGGGTTCAAGACAAGCAGGATCCAGTGACTCTTCATTCAGTGACTTCAGGAATTCATTGCTGAGGGATTTGGTAGATGCTAAAAAATGCAGATGGGTTGCACAGAAGACTGGATGAGCTCACAAAATAATTCACTGAGGATCATCAAGCAAATTGAAACCATATCAAGTCAAGGAACTCCCTGACTTTGAAGCAGTCTGGGAGAGCACTATAAGAAATGATCCTATGTACTTCCTCTATTACTATACTTCAAACTAGAAATTGGCTATTGGCCAATTTCAAATACTAGACTTGAAGGAGTTTGACCTGATGCACTAAGGCTGTGACTAAAGTAAAATTAGTTGAAAAACTTACATTATCTTCAACAAAGATAACTTTCTTCATTTCAGGAAATTTCACAGAATCACAGGGTGGTGGAGGTTGGAAGGGACCTCTAGAAATCATCTAGTCTAACTCCCCTGCTCCAGCAGGGACACCTAGAGCACATGGCAAAGTCACATCCAGGTGGGTTTTGAAGATCTTCAGAGAAGGAGAATCCACAAATTTGTTATTATTTCCCAAATTTTATCCTGCCATAGCTTTTGTTCACTGATTGAGTTTGCAATGTTGCCAAATATTCATCTTTATACACTATTAAACTGAAAAATCAACATTCCCCTACAAAGAAATAACATTTCTACCTCACTTTGAAAAATACAAAACATCAAGAACAGTTAACATTTGAAAGTTAACTTGAGTTAACACTTTCTTTTTGAAAGTGAAAGTAATATGAGGGTTAGAGCTTGGATAAAGGAAGATTTTCCCTGAGTGGAGGAGGATTGGGTTAGGTATCACTTAAGCAAACTGGACATCTGCAAGTTCATGGACCCTGATGGAATGCATTCTCACGTGTCTAGGGAGCTGTTCAATGTCCTTGCTAGGCTACCCTCAATCATCTCTGAAAGGTCATGGCAATCAGGAAGACTGGAAGACTGGAAGAAAGTGTCACTCCTATCTTCATAAAGGGCAAGAAGGAAGACCCAGGGAACTACAGGGCAATCAGACTCACCCTGGAAAAATGATGAAGCAGCTCATTCTGAACACCATTACCAGACACACGAAGGACAACAAGATCATCAGATTCATGGCACAGATTCACAATGTGGAAATCAAGCTTAGCCACTGGAATGGCCTCCTAAAATCTGGTGTGTAAATTAGGAGATGGCAATGGATCATAGACATGATCATAGACAACTTGTGAGCAAGAGAAGCAGAAAATTAGGTGGACTGAGAACCATCTGAATGGCAGAGTTCAGGGGGTTCTGATCAGTCACGTGAAGTCTAGTTGAAGGCTAGTAAACAACAGTGTACACCAACAATATAGGATCAATACAGGATGTGCTAATACTGGGTTAGCCTCCATCAGTTTTGCTGATTATACAGAATGGGAAGGAGTAGCTGATACATCAGAGAGCAGTGATGCCATTCAGATGGACCTCAACAGACTGCAAAGATGGGCAGAGGAACCTCTTGGAGTTCTGCATTTAGGGATAAATAAGATTAGGCACTCGTAAGGACTGCAGTTTGATATACTGGAAAACAACCCTGCAGAAAAGTATGTGGGAGTCCTGGTGTCCAGTAAGTTGACCATGAGCCAGCAATTTGCTCTTGTGGCAAAGGAGTAAGCATGAAATGCACTAGGCATTTGCCAGCAGATTGAGGGAGGTGATCCTTCCCTTTGACTCAGCCCTGGTGAGGGCACATCTGAAATGCTGGGTCCAGCTGTAGGCTCCTCAATCCTAAAGACATATGGAGATAGTTCAGCATAGGGCTACTACAGTGATTAAGGACATCTCTTATTTGGCAGAAGGCTGAGAGAGCTGGAAACGTTCAGCCTGGAGAAAGGGGCACTGAGGGGGTTCTTATCAATGCATTTCAGCCTTGAAGGGAGGGTATAAGGAAGATGGAGACAGCCTCTTCTCAATGATGCCCCGTGACAGGACAAAAGGCAACAGGCATAGACTGAATCACAGGAAGCTCCAACTAAATCTAAGAACTTTTTTACAGTGAGGGTGACAGTCCTGGCCTAGTCCAGGTGGCTACCTGTTCTAGCTGACCCTTCTTTAGCATACAGGTAGGCCTAGATAGTCTCCCAAGGTTCCTTGCAATGTCAAATGTTCTATGATTCTGAGAATTGATTTTCTGTGAATTGATTTTCTGTGAATTATTCTTTCTATTTGAAAAATACTTATTTCCTTTGCCTAGCTTCATCAAACTAAGAGGATACCAGTCATTTTAAGAGATCTCTAACTCCTTTTTTTTTGTTTGTTTGGATTTGCTTTCTTTTTTTATTGCCAAGATTTTGGGTAGATCTTAGTCTCTTTTGCTTTTTATTCAACAAGAGACTATTTTGAGAATTAAAGACCATTTGGATCTTTGCATTAGTGAAATGCATGATATCACACATTTGGTTCTCAACAACTGCCAAGACTGCTGCATTTCAACAGTTATATCCATGGTACTATATAGCTAACTTTTGGAAACTGGTGTCACTCAGATAATGTTATCTCAGACTCTGGTGATATCATCATGATCTGTTTTTCTCTGTGCTTTACCAGGCCACTTTAAGTATATTCCCATGTACCCTTGGATTTTTTTTTTCATATAAAATCTCAAAAGATGCTGAATGGTAAAATGCTCCATCCTCAAGTGCCAATACTCCAGTAAAGCAGCCTGTCCCATCATTTTTAATCTCCTTCAATTTGAAGGAGATTAAATATACTCCTGAAATACTAAAGGCATTGTGATTACTCAGTGGAAGATGTAATGCTATAGCTAAAGTCAGTGGCTAAAAAACTTTGACTTAATTGGGGAGGAGGTCATTCCTACTGAATGAAATAAAACTTTGGAGAACTAGGATTAAAGGAACCATAAATTGTTTCATGAAACTAGGATTTCTGTTTAAATATGCCAGATACTATAGTTCATGAAGATCTATGAAGGCATGTACACGTGTAAATAAACCAACTTTCCTGATACATTATGTATGCAGGCCAGGTTAACTCAAGTTACTGTGCATCCTGAAAACTATTTCTGTAATTATTATTACATCTTGACTATCATATACATTAGTGAGTGCAAAGTGTTTTGTTGGCTTACTTTTGCTCTGCTTCTAATGCACAATTTTATCTTTTAATCCTCTACCAAGTCACCTCTTTCCTCCTCTGCAAACTATGGTTTTATCTACTTTCAAAACCTCTTCTTTATTTATCTTTTCCCTGGTGTGCCTTTTCCTATATTGTGGTTTTATATTTAAACAATCTATTAATCTTTTGGATTTGTACAGCTGTTAAAATGTCTTTTAAATTGATCTTAATTACTGCTGCTTTCTGTTCTCTAATCCATTTTACACCTTTAATATTGTAGCAAACCCTTTTATTTTTCCCCCTCTATTTTTATGGTAGAATAGGGCACTTGGGGATGCTTCTAAGCTATTTATTTTAGATCGTTCATATCTGTCACAGATGCTGAATTCCAGAAGGGAAAAGGAGAAAAATGGGAGAAATGAGGATTGCACTTGTCACTCCTTTTGCAATTGTGGTTTTCTGATACGGAGCAGAATTCACCATCAGCAGTCTAAGATATTAAGCTATAGTTACTTAGTTTTTTTATACGCTATAAGCCTTTCAGAGGTTGTTTCAACCCCTCGGAATGATTTGCCCATGAAGAGCTATTCTGCTTCTTCAAATTGGTAATAAAGATTTAGTCAGCTGAAGGACAGTGAGGGAGTCCCATTCCCCTCGGTCTATCTTTGTTCCAACTTTGGAACAGAACTCATATCTTTCCTTCAAAATGACACAGTAAAATAATCATTACAATTAAAAACAGAATATGCAATTATCAGTAATAAGAAGATAAGCTGCAGAAAAATGGAAGAGGAAAATACATGCTGAAGACATGTCTGTGAACACCAACTATTCAATAAAGAAAAATGCCCAATTTCCACTTCAGAAAAACTGATCTGTGTTTTATCTATATTATTCAGAAAAGCTGCTTTTGATTTCAATTGAACTAGCAGTTTTATTTTATCTATAGCTTTTGGCTATCATTTCTGTTGATAACCTGGCAGTGCAAGTCAAATCCTTGCATTTTATTTATTTTTTTCTTGGTATTAGCATTTATCCTTTTTTTTTTGATTTTAGGAAGTTAGCAGTTCTACTGCATAACTTATGAGTTAGTACTCAAAGGAACTTGATGGATTAGTGCTATTAATACTAGACATTAATGATTAATGAATTAGAACCATGTAAATTTTCTGTGCAACACTTTCTAAAACTGTTTTTTTTTAAGCACACGAATTCAAGATCTGAAAATGAATTGCTAAGTATAAGTTTGTGATTAACTCAAACATAGTTTCATGGCTGTCTAATCCCTTGTACAGTCATTCTGTGCAAATATATTTCAAGTCCAGGCCAAAGAAGTACCATGTCACAAGAGGCTGAAACTGGGGGACTGCTTTATCTAGATTAGCTTATACAATATACACTTTTTTTCCCTTTTTTTCCTACAAATCTCTTTTTGACTCTCTGTATCATCTTCCACTGTTGTCTTCCTGTGTCCTCATAAAACTCCTTGCAGCTTTCACGTGCAAGATCTGTCAGAGGAGCTACCTTTGGTTTTCCGATGATGCATATCATGGTATATAATGTCAAATGTAGGTTTCTGGAGAAACATTTAAAGCAGCATAGCAGTAGTGTGTCTTACCTTCTTTCAGAAACTTTCTCTGACACCTACCATGTACAGTTTATTTGAGGATCAAATGCTTAAAGATGTTATTGTTAGAGGAGTTAGATGAATGTGATTAATAGTCCACTGTGCTTTTAAACTGATGAGCTAATTTTTCTCCATTAAAGTCTTTTTTTTTAAAAAAAAAAGCCTTTCTGGATAACAAATTAAGTAAAAGGTACTGGCTTAGTCCAAGGCAAGTTTTATTTGCTAACAGACTGAGGTTAAAAATCCTTAGTATGAGCTGTGGCTAAATGAGCATGGTGTTAGAGCTTTCAGATTAGCTTCCCAAGGTCACTAGGTTTCAATTAACACTTTGTTCACCAGAAAATTCAAAACTTGTTCAGAAAGACAATCTCTGAACCTCAACAAATTATCCATGTCCCAGTACTCTGCCACTGAAGTTGAATTTATAACCATTACTAGTTAGGGTGACAAATAAGTCATACTTGGTTGAAAAGCAGGCCTAAACCCTTATAATTTTTATCATATAAGCAAGTACACAGACTGTTAAATATTCCAAGGCAATAAGAAGCAGATAGCTCTCTGTGCATGCACAAGGTAACACTTGAATGGCTGATAGTCCTGCTTTCCTCTTTCATATTGAAGAACACCAGACTTCTGATTATAAGCACTATCCAAATAGTGATTTTGAATACTGTTTTCTTTTTTCCTCAGATGAGCTGTAGCCTTGTACTGGTGATCTGTTTTGTAGCAATGCTACCAAAACTGTTGAGAATGATTCTTGAACGTTTCAATTAAAAATAAAAGAGACAGTGAGAGATTTGGTTTGAAATTCTAGGTATGATGACCTGCTTAATTTTCATTCTTACTGTTCATTTCCTAGCATCAAAAAAAAAGAAATTCTGATTTTCAAGATGCAGTGAGATTTTAGACCATGTCAATTCTATCAAGACACTTAAAAACCCCAAGATTCATTGCTTCTCTCCATCCAAAGATTCAATATAATAAAGTCTACATACAGCAACAGAGAAGTCATTTATAGAGCCCTCCCAGTATTACACAGAGTAGATGTGGATGGTAACCATAGGCAGTAACAATGGTGGCAAACAGACTAATGTCTTAGGCCTAGATATTTTTTCTACACAGTAAATATTAGATAGTAAATAATAACAAGCTTTTGAACTTTTTTCCACAATTTGTAATTGCACTGTCTGCATTGGAATGATGAATGAAGCCCAGTATATTTTTCATAAATTGTTAAATTATTAAAAATAAACAAGAAGCTGCCAAAGCATTCTAACACTCTGACATGCAAGGGAGCTAATTTTCAAATCTTGCATTTGAACGAATGAATGTGTGATTGGCATACGAAAAGAGAAGAAGCAATTGTTTCATTTCTTATTTTATAAAATTTCACATTAGGATACTAGACCTTAAAATACTTTGAATACACATCGTCATCTTTTTTAATTCACCTGTAATTTTTACATTTCTCTAAGCTGTTATTTGCACACAAAAAATAAACAGTCAACTAAATTAAAACAACGCAGAGAGCTTGTAGGATTTTAGGACCGTTAGTTGCAAAAGTGTTTTTGAGTATGTCATCTTTGGTTGTAAAAAATGAGCCTGTGAAATGAAACCTAACTGTATAATGACTTCTGTGATAAAGGTTGGGAAAAAAATCAAATCTCTGTTAATTAAAGTAACACTTCCAACGAAGAATGCAAATATGCATAATGGAAACATTCCACTTCATGTCCAACCTTTAAATGATGCTGGATTCTGTACTAGCATTCATGTAGTTTGTTATCACATACAAATTTTAACTTGAACTTCCCAATGATAACCCTTAAACCTTTATTCAAGCAAGTATTCATACTGAGTAAAGCTATAAGGTGTATGTCCTAGTATGAAGCATCATATGAATGCTTTCAGTAGAACACTAAACATAAATTTAAATACTTTATTGAATCAGGACTTTAATTAAAAGGTAATATTTTTCTCAACTAAATGGAGTCATGTGTTGCATATAAGGCTTCGTTACTGTGGATTGTTGATTCTTTTAAGTAACTTTTAATTCTAGTAGTTGTTTATAAAAAAACGGATTTGAGGAAAGTGTTAAAAAAGTGACCAGCCTAGTCAAGAAAACACTGATGGAATTAAAATGACAAAAGTTAATTCTGCTCCAATTCACTATCTATCAACTGTTTCCAGAGGATGCCTTCAAAGATGTCTAATTGCCTGTAGGAACATTGCAGAGAATGTAAGCATGAGCTGACCTATTTGAACGGGGTTGTGTTTCTCATCAAAGTCATAATCTTTGCTGTCCTTCTTCTTATATACGATTTCTTGAAATTAAAATGTTACTGATTGTCCATTTATTTTCAAATGTTATGTATTTCTCACCTCCCTGGAGGGGAGAGGTGCTGTCCTTACCTTTCAACCAACCAGCAAAACTTTGGTTTTAAAAAGAACATGGTCATATTTTAAAGTTCCAAGGAGAACTCTTATTCAGGAAATGTAGTTCACCACCCTCGAGAACTCACAGTGTTTTGACTTACCATACCAGGAAAGCAGGTGCTAAACCTGATATTAAAGAAGAGTAAAGTACAAAGGTGCATCAGTAAGAAGGCATTCATAAAACTATGTGGTTCTTCATTGGAGAGCTAAGCAAGGAAACAAATGGCCTTCTATGAGAATAAGATTGCTTTATCAAAATACAATGTCAGAACGGATCCAAGGCACATGTCCAAATTACACTGGCTATATTTTGAATTATAAAGATCTAAAAGCCTGATCCTGTCTGTAGTTAACCCAAAGGGATTCTTCAAATGGAAGAAAGTCCCTAAAGTCTGGCCTAAAGCCAGCAGAGTCATTCTTAAAAGACAGTAATTTTGAAGAAGTGAGTGGAGAGGAAGCACTCCAGGGATGAGTGAGAAATCCTTCTTATCCTAATCATTCCCGACAAATACCTGTATGTGCTGTTGGTTAGTTCAGTCAGCATTAACTCTAGGGCTTAGCTAGTGCCCAACCACTGAAAAGTACCTATACCACTGAACGTCCCCTGTCTCTCTCCCATGAACAAAGTTTAACAGAGAAAGAAGAGAGGTTTCAAGCCTTGCTCAGCATCCTTGTACTCAGCATCATTGTGGAAGAAGTACATCCTCAAAAAACAACAACAAAGATGGAGTTATAAGGAAGTTCAGTTGTACATTAAGATACTGCAGCAATAAACACACTTTATCATCTCAAATCATTTCAATATTTGGTACTGGCTTCAGTGCATAAACAAATATGCTCAAAGTTAAGATTGCTATGTTAAACAACCATGAATAAAATTTTTATGTAAGTGGGTAGACCAAAATATGATTTTGCAATTATTAAGTCTGCTGTCTTTTACAAGAAAGAACAATGAGTAGTTATAGTACAGGCCTTAGTATACATACCTATCTACAATTTGCTGTATCACCTCAGTGGCATGGAGTATAGCTTACTGCATATAACATATTCTTCCTAACAGCATTATGAAGTTCTATTAATCATTCTGTGGCACTGTGTAGTACTTTGATTACAGACTTTTTAAAAATAAAAGGTGATGCTCATCTTCGCTAAGCTAGGAATACAAAAAAATAGTCATTAGAGGCTGGTTTGAAATCCAAGTCCAATTGCAAACGGGAAGAAATGCACACCCTGCAGAGGGCATTAACCTCATTTAAGATAGACCAAGTGAGTTAGTCTACAAAGTCACTGGATTCTTTCTACTGGCTGTAAAGATTGACTTGGACTCAGATGTCTAATAAAAGTGTCTAAATGAATCCAAAGATTACTCATTATTGGTTAGCTTTTGAATGGCAATGTTGTAGCTGAGATGCATGGTACCAACTAGAAAAACTGTTCTACATTGTCCTTGGTTTTAGTTTTATGCATAGCCAAAGAATTCCTCTGTATGGTATCTACTAAATAGTGAAGGCTACCATAAGGAAAAATGTATGTTTTTAACACTAACAGTAGTATTTTGCAGGTGTACTATACCTGTACTGTACTATAAAGTAAATCAAATTTGAAAAATAAGCTCACCATGCCACATAAACAATTTAAAGGAACTGATTTTTCTTAGCTAATTGCAGCTCTAATCCCTTTTAAGTGATTATCATCAAAAACAAATGGCAAACATGCCTTCCAATTTAAAATAAAATAAGTAGCATTTCAGTTCATCAAAATAAGCAAAATGCAAATGGAATATTTGAGCTCTTTTCCAATGCAAGATAGGCAGGATGTATGCAGCAGTCAGCACTGAAGCTTCGCAGGAGGATTTATTTTGAAGTATTTTGATAACAACAAAAATTTCTGTATGAGCAGAGATTAAAGGAGTGATATCATCTCTGCAAGATAATTTCCTTTGTAATTACATATTCAGCAGATGAAGGTAAACCATAGGAATGGCAAGGTCGAGACCATTTGTGCTCTTGCTCCTCAGAGGCAGAATATGCATGCAGGAGGAGAACGATCCTTCATTGGATGTGGGCACCCAGCACAGCGGGTTCTTTTTCTGTAACAGGACCACTCGGCACTACCATTTACCTTAGCATCACTGCAAGATATATTTCAGTTTCACGCCCAACTACAAATTTATAAAATATCTGATAGGTTACTTAAATTAATTTAACATGTTGCTTTTACACAGTTCTGATTATAATGCCTTGATAATGCATGGGTACTACCAAGGTCAATAAGACCTTGATATAATTTGGAAGAAAACTGCTTTGTGTTTCCTCTGAATGTGGCTATTATTTTCTTTAGCTACAGTTAGGCTAAAATTAATCGTACCTAATTTTAGTTGGGTGAATGTAGGCACCTAATCCAACAGCAATCAGAAACAACAAACACCTGCAGAAAGCAATTCTTCCCTCTCCACATTAGGTGCCTGCATTACATGTAATTTTCCCACGGGACTAATTTTCCCTCTGAGGATGTCTGTATCTCTGCAGTGACTACACAAGGAACATAAGCAGCTGATTTAGAATAGACAACCATATTTGTGGTGGTTGCACAAAACGAATCTGACCTTTGGTACAAAAATCCGTTTTAAAATCTTTTTGGGATTTGTCAGCAAAAATGCTTCCGACAGAAATCACTGTAGGTACATCTACTGTGAGGAATATTGAATCAGACTCAACATATCCTGTATCTTTTGCTACAATCCTAGTGTCAGTTTCTGCTCTCAAAAAGTATGATAGTCTGTTCCATTTTTTAAATGAAAACGCTGGTAGCAAATCAATGCACAAAAATAAAATATTTTTAACAACTAGAAACTAAATTAAAAGCATTTCTATTGTTAGAAAAGATTTAATGCTTAAGTACAGATGATAATGATTTGGTACTCTCTCGTCTAGCCCAGGACACTTAGGTCTGCTACCAAACTGCCAATCTGCTAAGGACAATCAGTATGCTAGGGGATATTTCAGTTTTCATCTCCAAAAAACTATGCTCCAGTATGTAGCTTCTGATTTAGATTGACACAGGAGTGACACAGACAAAAATCTGTTGATTGATCTGAGAACAGAGGATTTCTTTGGTTTTCCAAGGTTTCCTAACATCCTATGATGTGAGTCATATGATTAAATGATGGTTCAAGTGACAAATTTGAATTCTTTGTCCATCCAGTACAGAATCTACTGTCAGAAAAGTACTGGCCAAATGTCTGTGTCTCATAAGGAATGATAAAACTGTCAGCTTTGGCTGACTTCTCACTGTACATTCTGAGTGGATACAAGCATTGCATTGCTGCTCTGCTCATGCTTGATGACCTACGTTAGCAGCATCCTTGATACCTCTGTGGCATGGAGGAACCTGTTGGGTTTCTCCCTGTCTATGATCGACATAAATGTGGACATCTGAGCTGGAAAGTAGCAAAGGTTTTAGGTAGCTATTACCACTCTGCGTAAGACTGTGCGTTCTGAAGAATCCTGTGTAAGGAAAACAGATTGCAGAGGTGGTTGCTGGCAATCTCCCAGAACTGTCTATCAAACAGGCAATTGGAAGTCTATGTTATTTCTGGATTGTTTCAAAAAGGCACAGTGGTTTTGCGCACGTGTGTTATTTGTGGGTGCTTTTCTGTTTTTTGTGTGTATGTTTTTCTTTTTTCTTTTTTCTTTTTAATCTGCATTTTAGCATGATTATAGTAACCATTTGTCCTTGATCTGATGACCTTTATGTCCATTTAACTTTCATATTGGAAATGAATACCTGGAGTATTGTGTGCAGTTCTGGGCTCCCCAGTATAAGAGGGATGTGAAACTTCTAGAGAGGGTCCAATGTAGAGCAACAAAGATGATTAAGGGACTGGAGCATCTCTCATGAGGAAAGACTAAGTGAGTTGTACCCGTTTAGCCTGGAGAAGGTTGAGAGGTGATCTGACTAATATGTATAAATACAGGGATCTGATTAATATGTACAAATACCTGAAGGGTGAATGCAGGGAGGAAGAAGCCAAGCTCTAGGAGAGGAAGCAATGAATTTAAGTTGAAATACAGGAAGTTCCATTTCCATATCAGGAAGAACTTCTTTCTTGTGAGGGTGACAGAGGCCTGGAACAGGCCCAGGGAGGCTGTGGAGTCTCCTTCTCTGGAGGTCTTCAAAATCAGCCTGGATGCCACCCTGTGCCCCGTGCTATAGGTGTCCCTGCTGGAGCAAGGTGGGTGGACTAGATGATTTCTTGAGGTCCCTTCCAACCTTAATCATTCTGTGATTCAGTGATGATATACTACCATACACATCTTGCCCAGCTGGGACCTCATCACCTCACATAAGCTCATCTAGCCAATGTTAGGTTTGTTATCTCAGATGATATAATCTTACTGCACAGTTAGCATAAAGAGATTGGCATCTCTAGAGGAGGAGAGTTCTGCTCTACAAATTGGGGAGATGCTCCACTCTTCTCTTGTGCCTTTTTCTCTTCAGCAGAGGATGAGGGAGAGACTACAGACACCACTCAGTAGCCAACACATAGGTATTTCATCTTGATTCAGTCCCAGAAGGCTGGCCTCTATGAAACAACATGTATAGGATACTCCTGCCTATAGTTATAATGAGTAGTCAGGGTAGATGCCTTATGTCCACTAAGGCGACACATCCTAATTTTGCATGGACAACACAATATTGAAATCTTGCATGACTAGCTGGTCCTAGGGGCCATTTGTGATGTTTTACCCAGTCTGAGGTGCTGAAGCAGGATTCAAAGAGCACAGACAGGCACTACTACAGGGTTTGTCCATCCATTGTGAAAGGATGGAGCCTTTGCCTTCTTGGGAACGGCTGCTTGCTCCTCAAGTGCTGGGGTCCCAGTTTTCCACGGTAAGTGGAAATTTCTCCTTAAGTAAACTTATACTCTCTCACCTAGGAAAGTCTAATGAGAAAAAAAGTCTTTTTTCGTCTATTTTTCCTCCCTCTCCCCTTACATAACATTTCAGATTTAGCATTATAAATTCTAAATCATTCATCTGACGTTCACGGGCATGTGAGAAGCTTTTCCAGTGAATGCATCCTGCATGGGTTGAAGCTCAAGAAATTGCAGTGGCAGTCATAGACTTTAGAAGGTAAATTTGACTGGATCAAACTCTTAGGCATTTGTAAAAATCACCAAAATTTAAGGAGTTTTTCCTGTCTCTCCTTCCACCTACAATTCACTGAAAATAGCTTATTTGAAAAAAAAGGTAAATTTTATCCAATGTTCTTTGCAGTTTTTGTCTCACACCAGTCACTACCTAAATTAAGAATAAATGTCTCTTAAAAAGTCAAAGAAATCAAACCTAGACATAAGTTTGAGAAGACCAGCTCCAAGAAAATTGAAAATGATTTAGTAGAGCAGGTGGAGCATACTAAAAATCTTTAAATGCCTTCTAAACATCACTACTCAACAAAAACAATTACCTCTTATTTCCAGATATTTGTATTTCCTCAGTTTCAAACAATAGTCTGATAAAAAGCTAATGCACCTATGAATACTTTCTGCTCAGATATATGTTGCAAGAAGAAGCTTGCTCATCCTTTCTCTATTCCATTATACAGAACCATAATAAATAAAATGTATTTGAACACGACAATTTGTTCTGCAAGAAATCGCAGTGGATATGAGGGTCCTGACACTACTGATCCTAGTGTTACACAAATGCTACCATATATTAAAAACAGATTAAGGTCTCCATCTTTTATCTGCTTCAGTGGATTCAGGACTTTTAAAATAGATCATTTCTGGAATAATATTTATTGTCATGAAACATGCTTACAGTAAGGTAATTTAAGGGCAGAGTTTCACCTTCAGCCTGCTTTCAGTAATTTAAAAATTTATGCGAGGAAAAGTAACCACGCTGCAAACCAGTACAATTTACATCTCAGCAGAAAAGGTAACCAAATCTGACACGCACAAGGTGTTTGACTCCAGATAATAACTGCATCCTCTCTTTGTGCCTGCTTTTTCTTGAAATAGATTATAACACAGACTTTTCTACCTGTTATTTCTATGCTTATGACAACTCATTCTGACTTGCTTACTATTTTCAAAAGGAATTTAGTCCTTTTTAGCACTGATTACCAGTATAGCCCATAGAGCAGAGCAGCAATAATGCTATACAACATTTTCCCTCTTTGTTTCACCACTTCACACAGATGAATTGAGTTCCAGAAAGAAGTTGACAGATTACACGGTGTCCTGGATGGAGACAGACCTCAGGTGCTGGGAAGAACAGTCATGCTCATTTTTTATTTGTCACGTAAGTGAGGCACTATGCATACTCAGGGGCAAGAAGCTAATCCCTTGACAGCTTTCTCTACAATCATTTTCCAGTAAATAGCTGGTGGGTTGTTCATACTGAAGTACTGCAAATTCACTTTCATCAGGAGTGGAACCACATTGCACAGGACATATTTTCAGCAGACATACTCAAGAAGATAAGAAAAATGGTAGCAGATTTGGAGTAACCTCAAGTGACTTTAATTTCAGCTAGCAGTGTTTGGCTCTAAATAAGATGAGATAAGAAGAAATGGAATTTATTTCTGGAGCTATTTTAAGGGCAATGATTACTATATATAGTGTCAGAATAAGTGACTGAAGTTAAATTTAAAAGACAGACATATTTTTGTTCTGCTTTTTCCAAAGTCAGTCTCATCTATTCTGAAGTCTGAACAGCATGAGAAAAACACACACACATCCCCCAAAAGAAACCTATAGTAAGGGATCTAATCCTCTGCAAGTAGAAAAGAGCTTTTTCAGTGCAGAAAGAAAGGAAAAGCAAATTGCGCTATGAAAGTGTCATCTGGTTTTGTACTGGAAGGAGAAAGTTTAATCTTGAGTCTTGACTAAGAAGAGGTGTAAACTCAAGTCTTCTGTCAGTACAGAGACTGCTGCTCTAAGATGCTTCATAAAACAGTTCCACTCTGGGCTTTGGCTTCTCTATTTTTACAAAAAATATTCCTAATTGGAATGATGCTAAGTTATGGAAAATCTGGATATTTTGCATTTATTAATCTATCCAGCTTTATTAATCTATCCAGGTCTGGGTGAAGGTGGAATTAATATGAATATTAAAATGCCCAATGTCAGTGCAGCATGATCAAATTCAAAATCTGAAGTTGGATTTAAATTATAAATTTTAGAACTTGAAGATTGTATTGAAATGTGCTCTGCAGTCATTCAGTTTAGTGTGTAGGACTGACAATAAACTATTTCCCATTCTGCATTTCTTTCTTTGGTGAAAAATTGTGTAATCTCTATCATCTTTTCATTCATCTTTGAGGCATATCCCTCCTCTGCAAGGAAGGCATAGGATAGAAAAATTATTTTATTTACTTCCACCTAAGAGGTGTTTTAGTATTGAAAGAATTATCTCATTTATAAGGCATGCTTTAAGAACCACAAATTCCAGTTGCCATGCTAACAGGGAATCACTCAGTTGATTCCAGTAAAACAAAAGTATGTAAATAACATTTCCTTGTTAAAAAAAAAAGGGGGGGGAGGGAGATGGGAGAGAAGGCGATATTAAGTTAACAAAGCTGCAGGTCTTGCCAATTACAGGAAATTTTATTATTTATTATTCCACCCTTTTGCACTTTTCCTGCCAGCGTTGAAGGTTCCTGAGCAAGTGCTCCTTTTCAACAAGATCGTGACAACTGTCCCGTCACTGAAACCCTGCAGCTCTTGCAGAAGCAGATCCCGTGCACAGGTGGGATCCCTCTTGTCAGCATACTTGCCCCTGGAATCTGCAGCTCTTTTTCATGACGGGTTTCTCACAGCGACCTCGCAGCCCTCTTCGGCAGTGCCACCGTTTGCGGGCAGGATCGGAACCTTTACGCGGCCGGGCGCGCAAAGCAAGGAGCGCTGCGGTGTCCCGCGCAATCTGGTGACCCTGCAATTTGGGGACTGCCGCGCCTGCCCTCACTCCACGCCACGCTGGAGAAGCGCGGAGCTGCGCGGGTGCGGAGCGCGGCCCCCGCCCGCGTGAACCAGAGCCGCGCAGGGCGTCGCGCAGAGCGGGCCGCCCCTCACCGCGGCCCGGGGCAAATGTCCCCTTGGCCCCGGGGCAAATGTCTGGCGCCCGGCGGAGCCACGGGTGCGGAGCGAGGGATGCTGAGCAGGGGGCGCGGAGCGGGTCGCGCAGCGCTGCCCTGCGCGCCCGCGGGGCTCTGCTGTCCTGCAGGTGTCACACTTCAGCCGCGGCCACCGCGGGAGGGATGCCGCTTCCCACGGTAGCCGCTGAGAGGAAAACAGCAACAGCAACAAGAAAAATAATAAAAATACCCCTTATATGTATTAAGCTGAAGGGAAGGGACGGGATCTTAACATTCCCTCGGGCTTTAACCAAGGAGGTACCCAAACGTCTCAGTTTCTCCACGCTTGTGGAGGCACAAAAGTTAGCTGAAACCATCCTAGGGACTTTTCTGTAAAGGGACGAGGAGGGAAACACAGACTCAGACGGGAAATAGAGCAGAGTTGATGAGAACTTACTTGCTTTAGGTGAGTGCGTTGACAGCCGGCATCTTCCTTCAAAGGCGGCGACAAGTCACATTTTTTCCTTGGAAGCACCCCTTGTTATTCCTTGCGTGAATTAAATCCTTTTAAGAGATGTTTCCTTTATTTCACTGACAGTTGTCCATCTCAGACATTTTTTCCTCCTATATATATGTATATATTTATATTTTACTTTATTTTCTTCTTGTTGGCAACTCGCTGACGGGGGCACGAGTTAGGGGGTCTCCATCGCGAGCGTCCGAGGCCGCCTTGCCCCGGTGCAACAGATGAGCGGCGAGTCCTCCCGCGGCTGCTCAGCGCCGCATCTCCGCAGCCCCCCGCGGAATCTCATGCTGGCTGCAAAAAGTACCCGCACCTTCCGACACGCTTCTCCGCGCTGCAGCGCAGGCTTCCGAGCAGGGACACGGGAGGAATGACCCAGGAATCATGGCCAAAAAAAAAAAAAAAGAAAAAGAAAAGAAAAAGTGGGAATGGGCAAAAATCGTCGAGTTCCACTGCAGACCACCCGCTCCCGCTGGGTCCAGCGGCGCTGCGTGCTCGGC
>JAUBOD010000132.1:905260-923634 GCA_032353885.1 Nothura maculosa
CGCGCGCCGCTCCGCGGGGACCCCCCGCGCCGCGCTCCGCCGCCCGCGCTCGCGCGTCCCGCGAGGAACAAGTGGCTGGAGCTGGAGCAGGTGCCCAAGGCCCTGTTAAATATAAATAACGCGCTACGATGGACTCCAGAGAAACTTGGCCCGGACACTGGTCCAAAGATGCGCAGCGCCCAATGCAAATGGCTGGGGTGGCTGCGCGGGATAGCACAGCCCCGCGCCCCGCCGCGCTCGCTCTGCTCCTATCCGCGCAGAGGCGGCGGAGCCACCCACGAGCATCGCCCCGGCTCGCGTGAGTCCGGGGTCAGCGAGGTCCGCGGCGCGGGGCTGTGTCCCGTCGCTGGTGGGGCAGAGGAGCCCCGGTGTGAGGTCACCTCGGTGCTAGCAGGGGGATGTGCGGGGCCAAGCGGGGCTGGGCCGTGACCAGAGGAAACAATCCCTCAGCACTCATTTTATTTTCCCTTTCTTTAAAATTCAGACAGAAGTTACAAGTGTCAGCTTAGAAACGACATAAAAAAAAAATCCAACATCAATGTACAGACACAGTAATGGAAGAAGAAAGACACAAGAAAACCAGGTCTCCTTTTTTACCACCTGTTTGGCCTTAGGCATTGCACAGGGCAAGGGAGACAGCTCAGCTCCCTCAGCTCCTGTGGGCATTGCAGATAGAGGGACGTTCACTACCTTCCTTCCACTCCCAAGGGCAGGGGACAGGGGATGGTGATGCAAACAAAAACCCAAACAAATAATAATAATCAAAATGTACAAGTGTCTCCTGTGCTGAGCCTCTCATCCATCACTAGAAGCAACTTCAGTGCACTGAAGAGTGAAACGCTTCAAAAGCCAGGCAGGAACACAGACCTGAAAATGTCACTGCAACATGTATTAAGGGATTGCCAGTCACGCCGCTCTCAGAGGTGACTGGCTATACAAACCCCACACCTTAACAGGCAGCAGAGGAGAAGGGAACAGTGATGCAGCCCTTCTGCATCATGTGCAGTGGGAGTCGAGTTGGGAAAATGATGCTGGGTTCTCTTCTGGGACTTCCATTAGTGCCAGCATTGGGCTGCTTCTGTGTGAACTCTGGAATACATATTTTAGACATGGCCAAAATTAGTTACCGTGAAGATCTGGACAAACTGTCTTTGGAGAGTTGCTCAGGAAACAGCCCATCGTCACTGCTGAGGGGCACATCACAAGCACAGAAACAAGAACTATTTGCCTTGCCTTCCTGAGGGATGTAGCTGAACTCATGAGATGAACACACATTCATTCAAAGGCAGATCGAATGCCAGATGGAAACAGCTGTTTTGGAAAGCTGATCCACACCTTAGTGCACACACACATTCACATAATTATGAATTCATACATAAATATATAGATAGCACACAAAATTGAGGAGAATTTTAGGTAAATATTGGTAACTGGCCACAAAGACAGCCTGTCATAAAGTAAGGAGGAGGCTCCCTCCCGCATTCCAACTTTGTACTGGAATTGCTCGGAGGAGGAGGAGATAGGGAGAACAGAAAATAGGGAGAGCAGATCCGAGGATTTGTACATTGTACATTCAGCTGTTGGCTCTCCTGAGGCTGCAGATTGCAAGAGCAGCCAAGACTTATTTTCAGAGGTAATAGCAGTTCACGTGCAGGGCAGAAAATGCTTCCCTCAGCCTCCCAGGTCTTTCCCTGGTAAATCTTGAGCAGCCAAGTTCTATTTTGAGTGTACCAAGTTTAATTTATCACAAGAAGATACCTCTATAATTAACTATTCTTATGTCTTCTTATATATATCACTGAGATTTCTCTTAATTTTCAGGGGCAAATGAAACACTTTATGCTTTCTGACATCTTATATATGATAACCCATTAGCAGCCTCCTGCGGGGGTTGCTAGTGGTGATAGTTCACAATTAAACTAATGTTCAGATAAAAATCGCAGTGTCCTTACTCAGACGAGAATGAAGTAAATAGACTTTTCTCTCTGATTAAGGATAGTAGGGTCTGTATTTTTGTTCTGAATGTGTGCTGGTATTCCTAGCACGTAGCTAGATGCCACATGTTTCTCAGGAATAAATACTGTGGCAGGGAAAGAGAGGTATAGGGCAGAAATTAAACAGTCTGTGAATCCTGTATCGCATTCGAAGGTTTCAGAGGTTATATGATAACAACATGACGGGGCCTTCCTTTAATCTCCTTGCAGTGTCACACCAAATTAGGTTGCCCTTGGGACCTTCTCCATTTCCACCCCCATGCTGTACTATTCTCCTCAGAACATAAACTGATGCATGGCCACTACCTGGCCATTTGTAGTGCAGTTTAATTTTATGAATCTGAAATACCAAGCAGATTTTATTTTCCTCCCTTCTCTCTGCAGTTTGTGCAAGTATCACTAGGGTGTATCACTTGTTTTGTTTCCTGAACCACTAAACAGAGAAAAACAAAGATTAAAGGCAGCTTGACAAATGTTAAAGTACATTTTGGGAATACTAATTAATTTAGTCTTTCAGTAATTCTGAGGTACAGGTAAAGATGTCTGCAGCATGTGTGATAGCATAACTTTATGAAAATCAATGGAACCGAAGCAGTTTACTTCAAAAGATGGCTCATTATCCTTATTTTCGAGATGGAAAATAAAAGCAATGTGGGAATGTTAACTGTTAACCAGGTTTGAACAGTGTCAGCTAATAGGTACCTTAGAACCTCCTTGCCTTTCCTTCTTAAGGAAAGCTTTTTTTTAGTGGTAGCATGAAAGTTTAAAGATGGCGAAATTTTTACTAAGATGGAGATTTACTTATATTAAAAAGGAATTTAGGACAGTTATTGAAATGAGCTATTTAGTCATTCCATTAAAACTTCTTTTTTTTTAATTAATAAATGATAATGGAGAAAGATTTCCTTAGGTATATATTATTTTTATGTAATTCTAAATAAACGCTCTTTGATATTAATGATTATTAAAAAAATAGTATAAAATATGAAATCATGTGGTACAGCATTATGTCTTGCCACAGGTTAGATTTTTTGTACACTTAATTCTATTGAACTTTTGCAAAGAATAATTATTATATATTTATTTTTTCTCTTTATTGCCTTCAATTTTGAAGTCTCTAACAAATTAATCTCATTAAATCTGTTGTTACTGGCCATGCATTATCTCCCCTCTAGATTATCCCCCTTCCAGAAGTTTTTGCAAGGAATAAATCGTTGTTCACACTAGGCATTCCATAATATTAAGTCTTTCCTTCCACATTAGTCCATATATTGCCATTTATGTACTTAAATGCCATTAGTCAAAATCAAGTACCTACAGACTTGAGATTTTTTTTTTAATGAAGAACATGTTAAATTTATGAAAGAGGGGGAAAGGAAGAAATGTTTCATTTTTAATGAAACATGTATTATGAATGTCATGAAGATTTTGGGGGGGTGAAAGTTTTTCTTATGAAGGGTTAGCAGAGGGGAAAGGGTAGTGAAAGAACAGCAAAAGAGACAGGAACATGTGAAAGGAGGGAGTTGAAGAGAGAGAGAGCCTGATCCAGTGACATAAATAACTAGTTGTGCTGTTCTTAGGGCAAGCAAGTACTGACTTCAAGCTGTGGGACCCTTAGCCTCAGGCTGTCATTTGAAGCCAAGTGACCAGAATCTTGAACTGAGTTTCCTGTTCTCTTTTGGTTTGTTTCCATATTAAAAAAAAAAAAAAGCCAAATGCAAGTGCATTGTTGAAAATAAAAATCCAATATCGAATTTTGGTATTTGGTCAACTTTAGTTTCTGATCACAGCAAGCGTAATCCAGGTCCCTAGCAGATTTTCTCAAGGTTTGAGAATATTCACTTGAGAATATATTTGTGGGTTTTTTTTGCATTTTCGTGAAGTGATTTGGGTCCCTTGGCAGTTAAATTTCAGTTTATTTATTTATTTACTTATTCATCTATTTATTTATTTACAGATTGCAGAAAGGGTATGCAGGATTTTGACTTCAGGATGAACACTGTACTAAAAAGGGGTAGAACACCAAAAGAGAGATTTCTTGTGCCTCTAGAGGTACCCAGTTATCATCTAAGCTGCCTGAAGAGGCTGGTAGATAGGATTTTTCTTGACTTGCCTCCACAAATACTTGTCCTACAGGTCACCTATACCCTTCTGATACTCTAGCTGTATCATCTCACATGGCACTGTACACCTATGCACTGGAAATTGAATCCACCCTAGACTCTATTGATTTTTAAGAGAGGTCAGACCCCTAGCTCACACATAAGCATTAACATTGTAGATGCATGAAATTAGATGTTAGAATCCTTGAAATTAGATGTTAGAAGCCATGATGATAAAGCAAAGCTTGCTGAAGAGGAATAGAACTAACTCTATATGATGGATAATCTCGTTCTCCTTTTCTGAAAGAGTAGAAGTCTTTACCTGTCTTTGTAAGAAAGGTAACTGGATGAAGGATTTGAAATCAGGAAATGGATGGGATATTTCACGTCGGAGACAGAGGGAAACAAGAGGCAGAGTTTCAGGGCAACTAGCCAAACATTTTAGGTATCTCTAAGAGTATGTGGAATAAACAGAAAGAACTAGATGTCTTGCTGCACAAACAAAGCTATAACTTAATTGGCAAGACAGAGTCTTTGTAAGATAAATCAAAGGGTTGGAATGTTGATACAGAAGGGTACGGGATGTTCAGGAAAGAAAGGCCATGAAAAAAATAAAGAAGAAGGCAGCATTGCATCACCAAGAGTGTGTTTATGACCACCTTTAAAGAGGTGACAGATATGTTGAAAGTCTCTAGGTCTCTAAGAGGAGATAAAACAGCGTTTCAAAAAAGAGATCTGTTTCAAACCATCAATCTGAGAGCAAAGGTGGTTAAACATTTAAGAAGTATGCTTAATAAATGCATTTAAGAAAACAGAAAAAAAAAAAAAGAAAAAAGAAAAGAAACAGAACCTGCTCTTGTATCTCAATGGAGATGGATTTTGTTTTAATTCCCAACTGGTAGCATACACAAATAGACTTATTTCTGTCTTAATAGTGATTAACAACTGAAAATGTGAAGAGGAACTCTTCTCAAATAAATCATATTGAACTTACTTTGAAATAACAGGTGAAGACAGCAGAGTAATCACAAAATATTTCAAAAAAGAATATAAGTACAAACTCAGATAGCTAGGTAGAAAAAGCATGGAGATTACCATGCAACGCACACTCGGAGTCAAACATGCAAAGCTATTGCAAAAAAGAAAAGAAGATGTATCTCAAAAAAGGGCATAGAATTTCCATGATATACTGGCAGGAGTGTAGCTTGAAAGAAAACATTGTTTTGCTCTAGCTAAGTGGTGTAAACAAACTGGAGGGAGCCTAGATGTCAACACTTTGGATAATAATGTAAAGTGGCTGTTTAGAAGTATTTGGTTGTACTGTTCTTTTTTTGTTTGGTTGGTTTTTTTTGACTAAGAGACATTTGAGTTCTGGTTCTATAATTCCATGTATCATCATTCTATAAAGATAATTGTAAAGAGATTGCTAACATTTATTCATCAGAAGTTGGAAAAGTATTCAACTTTTTTTTCTTAGCAGGGAATATCTAACTATGCATTCATGGGATATTTCTAACGATAAAAGAGTTAAATACTTTAAGACTGGAAACTTGTGGAATCCATATCTTGAAACATATGATTTTTTTTCCCCTAGGAATACTCTTTTTTTTTCTATTTTAAAATTCTCTAAATGATCATAATATGACATTTTTCAGCAACCTATAGTGTACCCTTTTTTTATACATGATGTTTTGGAAAAGTGATTTTTTTTTTTGCTTTCAAGAAACACATGTAGCGAGTCTGTTTCCACTCAATGTCATTAGAACTGAGTAATTCAACTTTGGACGTATATGTAATCTAGGAAATTAAATACAATTTCTGCCCTTATCTTTATGACTGGACATGGCAAATCCCTCCCTGTAGACGGAGTACCATAGAAGTCATCAGGGCACTGTATGAGCACAAGAATTCAGCTCGTAGCCATTCACTTTTAGGACAAGAACCTTGCATGAGAAATTAAGTTGCTTGGCCATTGGCATCACTTTAGATGTGCTAGGGTCATGCAGACTCCCACACTGTGCTACAGGTGGGACCAGGTCTTCATCTGTGTTAGTCTGAAGACTGCCTCTCAGACCAGTTACTAAACAGTGACTCAAATAGCACTAGGCAATTGAATACCTTCCTAAAAGCAGTTTTATCACTTGCACACTTTTTTTTTCAATCAATATATGGATTAAACAGACATATGATTTATGTTTGGAACAAATATTGATACTCAACTGACTTAAATGGAAATCATGGACAAATGCACTCCTTTGCAGAAAGACATTAGAAAAATGTCTAATATGAGACCCTGTAGAGGATAGAAGACATTGGTTCCTGGTTTACCAGCTCTGTCCCTATCTTGTGAATACTCCCTTCATGATGTTTCAGAGATTCAATTTTCTTATTTGTAGTGTGGAATTTCTGCTTCTTTATCATACATTTATGAATGTAAGAGATATAGATATCTGGAAAAGCATTAAATCCCCAGTATATAAAACAACATAACGATAACATTTGCCTCAAATGAGTGCAGCATTGATTCTGCATTTTAGATAACAATAGTTAATCCTTGCTTTAGATTTCTTTGTGAACATAAAGCACTAGAAGCTGATGTTTATCTATGTAAAGAATTGTAAATCATCAGTCTTGCTATGCATATTAAGACTCACTAACATTTAAGCTTAATTATTTTATCTATTTTTTTATAGTAGGTCATATATATGACATTAGGAGAGGAGGGTATCAGGAAGATATTAAAGAATATTTAAAGATTAAAATTGCTTTCATTTCAATTGGAAGCAATTTACTTTGTCAGGTTGTTTATGCTTATATATAACGAAGCAAAAAAACAAAGCAAAATAGATTCAGTTCATGCTTTTATTATTACTTTAGATTGCTTTCTGTTTTTTTTTATCTTTTTTTTTGTGATTGAACAATATCAAACAATATAATGGGCCGACTCAATTTTAAATTACTTAATGAAATATTTAACTACATTTTAGGTATTGCATTCTTCAAACAATGTTAATCTCAGAAAAAAAAGTACAAATAGCCTTTGACTATATACAACAGAAAGGCAAGATAATTTGTTGCATAGATTTTCAGACCATTGCTTAATGAGAAAATCAGGCAGTGAAACTTCTATTTATTTGAAGATAAATGCATACCATTATACACTCCTGTTATATTGGTGTGTTGTGCCCATAAGTATTAACTTGTATTACCTGACAGAGAAGGACTATATTGTCTCAGCTCTGAGGTGAGCTCTAGGTGTGTGTTATCCGTAGCATGATTTATAGTAAGTGAAGGCCCGATAGATGGTGCTGTGGAGACAATTTGCTATCAATGCACAGATGTGTAAGGTGCACATCATTCTACTACTATACATCTTCATGAGGCATGAGATAGGCCCATAGGAAGAATTCATTTTTTCCTTCTCTCTTTTTTATTCTCTCTCTCAAACATGCCTGGGTTTGTGTGTCTCAGATGCAGTACTAAGTGAAAGAACAAAAATCATGTACTTTTTTTTTGGAAAAAGTGTGTCATATATAGGTATATGTCTGTGTATATGTCTGTGTCTGTAAAACAAAGTATTTTTGGTTCATGCAGACAAGTTTATCAGTATTTTTTCTCTAGTACCTCACAGTGCCTTCTCTGACCCTGTTATGACTGTAAAATAGTTGTTAGTTTGATGGGCTTGGTGAAAGTCTGGGTGTGCCTTATTTAGTAGGACATTGGCCTCTTGACACTTTATCACTGGTGCCGTGACGGCAAGGAGTGATAGGTTTGCTGTCTGTTTCCTGCCTCTGCTAATCACTGCTTCTGTGGGCAGCAAGGCTGACTGATTTAGGAAAGAATGGTTTATACATTCATAAAGTTTGGTTGCTGGAAGCCACTGAGGAAGAGCAACAAATGGCTTAGATTTTTGAGGATCCAGGCCCAATACACAAGATGTGAGCACTTTGATGGCAAGTACATAAATTAGGTAGCTCAGAGATCATTGTAGGACTTACTAATTTGTTTGATGAATCAGAGAAAATTTCATTTTGAACACAGCACTGCGCTCCACTGCCCAGCAAAGATAGATCACATAACATATGTGCCTTGTTCTTTTGTTATAATGAAATTGGATCTTCTCCTCTACTTATGTTGCACAGGTGAATACCATGGAAAAACAATGCTATGGTGGAATCGCTAGTGAAGATCAGAAATCAAAGTTCTATAATAGTCAAACTGTGATCTCCTTGTGATTCTGAAGTTTTTGCTTCTCTAGATAGTTTGATCCTTATTATGAAGCTATCCTGATTTCACAGGTGCCCAGTTTCCATTCAGTTCCTATTTCCTAAAACCTCTATTAAGATCCACCTTACCAGATGTTAAACGTCTACAAAACAAATGTCTCCTTATAAGATAGTTCCCTCCATATGAACTACAGTGTGATCAATGTAGAAAAAAATTGTAGACAATATATTTTCACAAATGACATAAAACTTGCCATAGGAGTGCCTGTTTTTTTCTTCATTAAATAAAAAGATTTTTTTCCTTATGTTCACATGAAACTTCTGTGTTTCATTTTGTGCCTGACGCCTCTTGTCCTGTCACTGGGCACCATTGAGAACAGTCTGGCCCCATGATATCTAAACTCTCCCTTCAAATACTTTATAGATAGAGAAAATCAAACCTAAGCCTTCTCTTCTCCAGGCTGAAGAGAGCCAGCTCTTTTAGCCTTTCTCCTTAGGAAAGATGCTTCAGTCCTTTATTTATCAATGTGGTCCTCCACTGAATTTGCTCCAATAGCTCCATGTCTCTCATTCTGGGAAGCCTAGAACTGGGTGTTTCGCTGAAGATATGGCCTCACCAAGGCTTAGCAGAGAGGGAGAATAACTTCTTAATGCAATACAGGATACCATTTGTCTTCTTGGCCACAAGAGCATATTATTACTCATTCATGGTCAACTTCTCCATTAGGACCTATGTGTCCTTTTCCACTAATCTATTTTCCAAGAACTCAGCGTTTAGGCTGTAGAGTTGCAAGGGGCTTTCCTTCCTAAGTAAAGGGCTGAGGGTAAACTCTATCCCTTCATCCACATCACTAATGAGTAAATTGAATAATAATAGACCCAATATTAATCCCTTGGGGAAACCGCTAGCCTTCCTGAAGTAGATACCATCAGCTGCTTGCTGCATTTACCCCAGCTAGTCATCCCATTATAGAAGGCTATCAAATTGATTAAATATGATTTCATTTGCTGACCATCCCTGATCATTTTCTTATCCTTCACTTGCTTACAGATGACATCTACTATGAGCTGTTCCATCACTTTTTGAGGGATGGAGGTCAGGCTGATGGGCTTATAATTTCCTGTCCTTCTGTGAATGGAAATGTAAACCATGTTACAACTTGAAAGGAGGAATTAAAAAACATATGTCCATACACTAGCTGGAGTTATGTCATCTCTGCTCCATTTTTTAAGTCAAGATGCAGTTTGCTTTGCAAGCAATGAGTTCTTTCATTCATTATGAGTCATTTTCTATGAAGGATGTGAGTGTTGGTCAACCCACACTGCATTCACCAACAAAATGGCTGCAGTTTGAATAAGTGACTGCGAATAAGGATATGTATAGGTTTCGACAGGCAGCTATTGTTTATGTCGCCTAGAACCATAACATGAGAATAGTCTCATAATGAAAAGTTCTTCCTGTAAGAAAAGTTAGTCCTATCCAACTTTGAGATGGGATCAGCAATTCAGAGAGATACTATAAGGGAATAACTGCAAACCAATATACAATTACTCAACTAAGGGTTTTTTTGAAGGAGAATAAAATGATGTGAATATAATTTGGATGCGTACTGTCCTATTCCATACACTTCCTGTGGATTCCATTCGACTTAATGGATTGCTTTTCTGAGGCACTGTAAATACACTAAAATCAATAAGACATCAGTGAGCTAGAACTGAGAAAATATTTAATGGTGAATAATATACCTGACTATTCCATCTCCTTGAAATTAATTCTTTATTCAGAATCAATTCTTTAACTAATTTCTAGAACAACTCTAGTTAATTTCAGATCAATGCTTGAGTATGTTTTGTAAATCCTCTGTTCTATTCTTTTAAAATATTCTAAATTTCTAAAAATTCCTGAATATGAATATGGAAAAATAGATAAGCACACAAAAGGAGAATATGAAGCTAATGTAAATACATTTTTATATTACAATGATAAATAATGAGAATATAACAATAAACTAACTTTACTCATGATGCTTCTGTAAATCAGAGAAGTATTTTTACCAGCTGTTCAAGTAATTCAAGTAATTCAGATAACGTATAAAGAATTGGAGACTAAAGGCAATATTTGGAAGGATACTAAAATTATAAATGTTGGTGTTTTTCATCTTTTGGTTGGTTGGTTCTTTTTTTCTTCTTTGATAATCTTATAGGTGGAAATACCTCTGCATGTAATGGCATTATTTTCCCTGAAGATGTCCTACATGAGCAGAGGGGTTAATTGAACCAAATGGTCTCTAGAGGTCCCTTTCAAACTCAATCATTCTGTCATTCTATGATTTGCATGAGTGCTTATCACAGATTTCAAGAATTTTCAGGTTTTATTATTCATGATAAAAATTATGAATAGTTTTCCAAACCTGAGAGATTGTCTGAATTATTAGTTACAGAGATCTTGTGACAGATCATCTTATTTCTTTGTAGTGACTATTATAACAATTTTATGTCTATGAAGACTTTTTTCTCTGCTAAAATATTTGTATTTATCATCATTTAGTTTTAATGTTGAATCACTTTAGAATATGACTGTATCTTCCGTCACCCTAGAAAAAAACCCTCTTCATATATTTACTATAGAGGCAATAAATCTCTCAGAACTAAACTTCTGCTTGATTATTCTTAATAGACTGCTACCTGTGGAAAGAAATGGCCAATGTAGAGGAGAAAAAACATAATAAAAAAAAGATCATAACAATTTCCTTACAATAAACAAAGAAGATGTCTCAAAGAAGGTATAGGAATGGTTCACATTTTTCCACAGATGGAGTTTTTTCATTCCCGTTATGCCTGTGCAAATGATGCCAATTAGCGCTTGGTTTTGATTTGTGCTATAAGACAGAGACCACGACTAAAGTCGTAGTGAAAAAATGTCCTTAATTATTTTCCTGCCGTGGGCGACATTACTCACTTGAGCACTAGTTTGTCAGCCACTGGAGAGGGATGCTGGATCCAGAAGGAGAGCAGCAGCCTGAGAGGCACAGTGACAACTGTTTTCAACTTTAGAAGGCAGGATCAAAAAACCAAACATACAACTACAAGGCAATTGCACTGATAGAGGAACAGAGTACCCAGACAGCAGGAAACTTCAGGCCTGGACTCAGTGTTGGCACCTTGAATGCCAACACTATAAGCCCTAGAGTACTTGCTGGCACAAGGATAAAACAAATGACTCAGGGTGCTTCTCATTAATGAATGGCATTTATACAAGTCTTGTTTATTCCAATGGGATTAAGCTGAATCCTTGGAGAAATTAAGACCAGGAGAGTCCATTTATTACATCCTTCTTAACCTAGAGCATCCTACAGCTGAAATGACCATCCCTAAACCATTTGTAGAAGATTTGTTATGAAGCTCTAAACTATTATAAGATGAATGAAAATACTATAGCTCTACCAGCTAAGCTGTTCTAATACTCAGCTCTTGCTATTAGTTGAAAGCTTTTCTTCAAATATAAACAAACCCCACCTCATGCAATATAAACCACTTAATTCAGGTCCCTTTATTTGATTAATTTCCGCAGACTTCATATGCATTCTTAAAACTTGTTCTCATATTTCTTTGAAGTTTGATCTTGTCTAAATTACCCAGTACCAGTTCCTTCACTTACGCATCTATATGTTTGAGCACTAATATACAAATAAATATTCTTCTATCTGAGAAGCTGTAAACATCTGTATTAATATTATTGCAGAGAATTATGCCATCAAGTGTCTGATAAGACAATTAAAGTGCTAAGACTTGTGTCTCCTGTTTTCTTTTTTTCCTTGTTTTCATATATTAACATAGAGGCATCTAAGAGGTTCAAGAGACTCCTCCTTTTTCTCTTTTCATCCTTTGTTCAGAGTGTGACTCTTTATCTGTTCAGTGACACATATAGTATCTCAACTGCCTTAATAATCTTGATAAAATATTTAATGACCACTCAGACAAACATCAGGCATCAAAATTCAGAAGGCTAGAAGGATCTGAAAGATTTTTTGTAACACATTGGATTCTTGTAAGACAGAATATCCACAGACATCATGACAGAAAAATGGGATGGGCTTCTCCAAGCACAACCAGCAGAGAATTGCTAGCTGTGATTGTTTTTCCTCTGGGGAACTGTCACGTCAAACACTTTGGGTCTGTGGCTCCTTTGGGTTTCTGCCTCCTTTCAGGTCACCCACAGCCAGCTGCTGACCACTTGCATGGCACATGGCTCCTGCATAGACCCCTTCCCTAATTACACTGTACTGCATTTTCTGAGAAGACAAGTCTTTTCTTTGTATAGCTTTCAACCAAGGTTCCCCATTTGTCCTTCTTTTTCAAAAAAAAAGAAAAAGAAAAAGTAAAACACTGTACATGCTGCTGTGTAGGTTGTTTTAGCTTAGTTTTTGGTTTTTTTTTTTTTTTTTTTTTTTGTCACAAGAAGACAGAGAATGCTATAGCATTTTAAAGCCCTAATAGCCCTGCTAGGCAGTATAAGACACACACCCCTCTGACCTTTGCTGGTTCTCTAAGTCTGCAATCAAACATTACACAGAGAATTATTTTATTTTAAGGAAACAGATAAATTTCTCTCCACCTCCCTTCTACCTCAATTAAATTCTCTCTCAGAGCTGAATTCATCCTGTCCCAAATGATCAAATGCTGTTTAGATGAGAATATTTTTTAACACCAAGAGCAGATCAAATAATTTTGAAAGTCAAACTCAGCTGACCTTAGTAGGTGTGTTCCAAAAATATGCTTTAATTTTGCTACTTTGTTTGACATATTGTTGTGAAGTATTATTTTCAGATATATGTTCAGAAAGGTTTTTCAAAGCTGGAGTTCACAGGACAGTTTGGGGGAAGATAATTTAATCCAGAACTGCCTTGCATGGAAAGTTAGTCCCATATTATTCACAGATTCATAATGTTTCAACAACAAATAGCTTCAGTCACCATCTGCTGCACCTGTTTAAGCTGTGAAGTAAATCTTCTGCTATAGCAAGTTATGATCCAGATTCTGAGAGTTGGCCATTTTCTGTCACCTGTAAAAGCAAGTCAGTAACAAAAAAAAAAACTTCTTGAAAAATAACAGAGGAGCTGAAGGAACAAAAGAACAGTAACGTAAAACATAGCCTTCTTTCCTGGGATTTATGTGTCTTTACATAATAATAAGACGGTGTTTAAATTCTCTCGGAGGCCTTACTATCTCACCTAAAATATTCTAATTAAAGACACAAATGAAAACGTGTATTGCCTTCTTTCTTTTTTCTTTTAATATTCTTTAGTTAGCCTTCAGCTCATTATCTAGGAGAAATTAGAACATTAATGAATGCAGTTCCCAGACTCCTCCTCAATCTGTACAAAGATATGAGTGGCATCAAACTCTTTAGAATTGCCTTCTTCAAAAATCAATTCCACATTTGAAATGGATTTTTGTAAGGTTTCATCTTATTAATGATACACTGAAACACACTGGATGCATCTAAATGTACATCTAAATGCTAGGCATTTACTAATAAAGGCATCCTCCCCAGGATATGAAGCTGGATGACTCAGTCGATGCCCACAATCATGTTTGAGTTTTGCTACAGGCACTCCTTGATTCATTCAAAAAAGAAGCTCTATCATAAAATTAACATTTATGATACCTGGATAATCTGTGAACCAAGGCCTAGTAGTGCTATGAAGAGCTAAATCTTTCATACTCTAAATGCCGATAACAACCATTAAAGGATTTTCTTTATTGAGTCATATATACTGTCACGTGAATGTAACTATGGTAGAAAATGTGCTAGATTAAAAAAAAAAAATCAGGAAGTGAATTTGAGGTTCTATTTGCCGTATGATTTAGTTCCCAGGTCATCCTCTGGCTCTGTTTTAGACAACTCTGACTAGCTCTGTCAGACAAACTCTGTAAGCAAAACCACCAAGTATTAACCTACCGTTTCTCTCTGCCCTCTATCATCTCACCCATTTAAATTTTATCCTCTGTAAGGACATTATAATGTTGGTCTATTTCATTGATCTGTGATAAATATACTTGCTGAACTTACTGGACCTGAATATCCTATTTTCACTGTAATAATAATATAGTTTCTATGCTTTTCAGCTTATATCTGGTGATATTTATTTTCTCAAATGCTTTTCCACTTTTCACTCCTAGACCTGCATACTGCTGAGATTATTTGAACTGGGTATATCTGAAGTGTTTTTCATGCTCATTTACTTCAATTCAGAGCAACAATGTGGTTGTTTATTTTATCACAGATGTGTTTTTTTTTTCAGAAGTGATTATTCTGTTAGCTCACTCAGCAAATACTCTGATAAATAAAGCCATGGAAACGCCTCATTGTCCTAAGAATGAATGTAACAATACCTTAGTGATTCAATTGTTCACTTATTTTCTTCATGAGGAAGACACCAATGCTCATTGCAAGATATTGGTGTATTGCATATTATGTATGCAGAAGTAGCCTCCATTTGTATGACATAGTTACAAATATTAAAGAGCACATTTTGGTCTAATTGCTTTTATTTCCTTTTTTTTTTTTTAGCTTAGTGTTCACTTCAAATTTTATATGTTTATAATCTTTGATTTAATTAAAAAAAAACAAAAGGTATAGAAGTGTTTTGGAATCACAGTATTTATGACTTGTTCATATATTACAAAGTGGATGAAGGCATATATTTACACAGAATTATGTTAGAATATAAATGCAGCTTAAAACTGTCAACATTTTAGCTTTGAAAGTGAGGAAAATGATGATTTCCTAATTCTTTTGCATTGCTATATACTTTTTTCATTCTTAATCTTATTTCCTCATATAGATACTTCTGTCTTGAGAGGCAGTAAATGCACACACACACAGAGGCGTATAAGCATAGGCATGCTCGCATACACAAAAAAATACCAATTGTTGTGTTGCATTGTTTAAATAAAAATTAGCTCATTATTCCAATTTAAAAATAATATAATTTTCTCTCTATCAGAAAAATCATAAATTATTTTTTCATCAAGCATGAGTAAGATCACCATGAAGTATATGGGTGGAATTGTGTGTGTATGTGCAGGCATCAGAACAGATGCAGAAATATCAGCACTGTATGCTTTCACTTCTCAGAGCTATGGAGCTATACAGCATATGCTTTGTATTAAAAAATCCAGCTGAATATAGCTGGAGTCAAGTGATGACCAGGTGCCTTTTATTAGCTGATACTCCTGTGACCTCCTCTGACTTTCATGAAAAGGATAAACATTTACCAAAGAATGTGTAAGCCTTTAAACATGATACCCACAGACTTCCTATTTTTCTGGTGATTATAGACCCTCTATTGAGGTACAGAGCTGTCAAAGTCTTTTGTTACTGAAAGGATTGTTATTGGATGTTGCAGAGTCATTAAAACATTGATGTTTGCTGCAACTCTCAAGGAATTTCTGATGAAAACTCAGGGGAAGGTCTGCCTGGATTTTCTGCAGATTGCCCAGCAAGTTATATCGACTGCTCCCACCATGGGGAAACAGGAGACCCTTGAAAGTGTGTCTGCCATGGGTTAGGGGTTTGGCTTTGGAATGGCATCCATGTATCACTTTAAGGCTCTAGGCAGAAGGACCTGATGAGGAAACTAGGGGCACTGACACTGTGACAAAGCCATTTTTAAACATCCACCACAGATTTTTTGCATTATTTTTATATTTGCATAACTCAATTTTGTCTATTGAGGAGGAATTCTGAAATATCTAGTCTCCATTCAGAAAATTTGCTTTGGAACACTTTTGTTTCCATGAAGTTAGGAACTGATTTTTCTTTTTTAGATATTTTCTAAATTAGAAATAATTTAACTGAGGTGAGAGGACTGTGAAAATCCATTTTGGCTTTTGTCCTGTGAATTTAGGGAAGCAATGACAATTTTTAAATAGTTGCTGTGAAAGACAGGAGAGCAAAGCAAAACTGACTGTGTAGGGTATGCAGTGTGTCAGCAACAGAATATAATAGTGGTTTTACTGTCGCCAGTGAAAAAGACACAGTAATGACACTGATAATATCATTAATAAAATCAGCTTTTTTCAAGTTAGTTAATTTATTTGTAGTTTTGCTCCTTCTAGCATTCTAATTTTCAGATTTTCAAGAAAAAAAGGATAATTAATAGGATAATGGTAGAAAAAAATGAGGGGAGAAGAAAAGTTTAAATCACTGTTAAGTCACTAAGTATCTGTCCTTTGGAGATTGGCTTGTTTTCTAATTGTTGTGTTTGTGACACAAACACACAAGGCATGGGTTATACCAGCATATTACCTCTGCTTCTAGTTTCTTGATTGCTTGATGAATAAAAATGCTTTTAATTTTGCTACAGTTCAGAGAGTTTCCCGCTGAGAAAGAGTGTAACATCATTATTGCTAATGAAGACCACTTTTAAACAGTCTCTATAGCCATTTTACTAAAGAATTTTGGAAATGCATTTGATCTTGCAAAATTCTGGGACTACATCTTTTGTTATTGCCAGTAACAAGAGTCTGTAGAAATTGCTTTCTGGGTCAGTACATTTTTGAAGAAAGAAAAGTGGAAGATCTTCTTACCACATCTATGACTGTAACTCATTTTTTGTTTTCTCATTCTTTATGCCTCAAAGAAATAAGGAAAAAGAAACTAAGGAAAACACATCTATTTCTTATTTTCTTTTGAGAGAAGTTGTTTATCTGATTTCTTTTTACCTATTTAAGCTATAAAAATTACTGAACACAGATATTTACCATTTTATTTTGATGAAAAAATCCTAATCAGAAATAATAAATGAATAAGAACTTCTACGTTTACAAATTACATCTATTTACAAGGAAAACTATATAATAATGTGTGTATATATATTCTGTTTTGCCTTTCATAAAAAATGCACTGCTTTCTCACATCATGCTTCTCAGAGAGAATCCACAGAGATGACTTTTCTCATCCACAAAATACAGATGTCTGTATTAAAAACAGGAGACAGAGATAGTCATTAAAAATAACATAACAACTAACAGCTGAGTAAGAGAAGAGGAATATCATATTCATCTGAACCTCAAAGATATTTGTAACATGCAAAACACAATTATCCAGCTGAATTTCCCAGGAAGGATGAAGTCTATTATCCCATTGCTAAGAATAAATCCACCGATGAGTATTTTATGACATGCCTCAAGAATGTCAGTTTAGTGCATACATGCAAAGACAGGCTGGTCCATTGAAGCCCTCACTATAATTTATTTGGCATTCCAGCCAAGAGACATATTTATACTTTCCTTTACTTAAGGCAAAACTTTTGAAAATATTTTTAATAAATTCCAGGAAAAGTTCTAGGCTATAGTGGCAGCAGAATTCTAGGCATAAGTGGATCGTTTCTCTCAAGAATCCCAAATCCAGAAAAGCCCAATTTTTATTAAAATAACCAGCATCAGACTTGTATGTTGGGTGGCAGACTTGACAGTAAACATGGGAAAAAGAGCAAATTCAATTTGAGAATAAGACTGTAGTAACAATATGAAAGTGAGGAATTGGAGTGATTAGGGGAACAAAACTAGTCAGTTCTTTCCTCTGGGAGCATCCTCCAGTCAAAGGATGAAAAATCAAACATTACTTAGCTCCAAATCTGGCTAGACCTACTTCTGAATTATGATCTTTCAGCATGATTTGCCACCTCTATAATGTATGTGGCAGGCATACACAGTAATTCAAAATTGTCCTCCTCCTGCTTTCGTGTTTTCTTCAGGCAATGGTCATCTCCTTCCATACAATAACAGAAATCAAATGATCACATGATCAGATGATTCAGATGATCATTTTCATATGATCAGATGATCAGTTATGGATATGAAGGTCATTTCTCTTTCTCTGGTACTATCTAGCAATTTAGTGAGATTTGTGAAGAGACTTGGAAGATAGAAGATATTTATTTGGTCATAATAAAATAAGTAAATTTGAATTTTTGTAGGCTATAGTAAACAATTTTTGAATTGTTCAGAAAGGTTGTTGTGACCCAAGAACTATTGATAATGCT
>JAUBOD010000132.1:933770-946979 GCA_032353885.1 Nothura maculosa
CGACCTGCTGGCAACACTCCTCCTGATGCAGGCCAGGATCCCATTGGCCTTCTTGGCCACGAGGGCACTGCTGACTCGTGGTTAACTTGGTGTCAACCAGGACTCCTAGATCCCTCTCTGCAGAGCAAGAAATTTGCTATGATCATAGAGATGTTGCTGAAGCCTGTGTTATCTGTTCTGTATTGAAGACATTAGAGTATCTAAAAGTGCATAAAAGAAATGAATCAGGAGAATATAAGGATAATTCATAAGCATGACAAATGTGGTCATGCAAATTTATTATCTAGATTTTTTTTTGTTTTGGCATACATCTTGGCAGAAGAATATTTAAGGGAGGGACTTAGGAAAGATAATGAAGGAGTGTGATTGCATGCAGCTGGATTTGTTATTCAGACATTCTTTCTTTAGAATGTGACCCTCCATAGGAGAGCTTTATATAATTGTATATTTATAAAAAGCTGTGTGGAAAACACAATATTCATAACAGTGAAATTTTAAGTCATATCTAAAGAAAAATACTTTTCTCTGCCTATTAAAGACATATATGGAAAGTTGATTCTCTCAGCATGGCTTTCTCTATTGTACAGAGGGCCAGAGGGAAACATAACATTGCTTTAAAATCTTATTATGGGAATACAATAAAGTTAAATGTATGTTTCATTACCAGCAGAGAAATGTCATGATTCACTGGCGTTCATCGTGTCTGAATAATACAAATATAAATCAGATCTAATCAACTACACTGCTGAATCAGATATGTAACTGAAGTCTGTGCTTTCTTTTTCTCTTTTTATATTCTTCCCTGTAAATGTATTCCTTTTCTTCTAAAACTGATTTATGCAGCTTGGTTCTATATTTGAACCAGTCTGGGTATAAAGAAATTCCATATTAAAATGCCCAAGAATTTAGACTGTTCCCTAACCATAATCCATTGAATGAATTACTCTGTCCAGTTGTGGGTATTTCCCTCTTCTAGTACTATTGAATTACGTGTGTTTTCCCCTGGGAAATGTAGAACAGCCTATATTAGATTTACCACATCTCACACATGCACTGAAAAACAAATTTGGAGTATAAATTCAGCCTGTGTTTTATTTCTAGCAGGTGTCTGCTTGCTACACTTTTAAATTCAGTCCCCCTTGTCAGTGAGAACAAAATGTTTCAAAATGGCCCGCTTTTGGTTTTAAAAATACTGTTTACAGCTGAGATATGACCAAGGGATTTCACAACCTTAAAGTAAATTCAGCTGCTTAAAAAGGTTTCAGGAGGATATCTTCTGAGACAATACTCATATGTCAATGGTTCACTGATGAAACAAGGTATTGAACATAGAGTCATATTTTTATCTCATTAAAATTTATTTCAAAAAACTCCCACTTCTAGCTGTGACCTCAAAAAAAAAAAAAAAAAGGGAAAAAACAGTAGTGGTGTAACCTTTCACTTTTTTCTACAAGTGTTCACTCTTACATCTACAGAGATAAATTTAGATCACAGAATTTGTCCTACCTGTTTTGCAATGTACAGGTTAATTCTACAGGAACTAGTTTTGAATATCTCCAGAGAAGAAGATTCCACAAGCTCTACTGGCAATCTGTTCCAGGGCTCTGTCATTCTCACTGTTATTTTTTTCCTTAAGTCCCTGTGGAACTTCTTGTGCTTCATTTTGCAGCCATTTCCTTTAGTTCTAACAGTGGCCATTGTTCTAACAGTGACCATTGAAAAGAAACCAACCCACGCCCTCCTCACTGCCTCCCTTGAGGTATTTATAGACACTAATCAGGTCCCCTCTCAGCCTTCTCTTCTTCAGGCTGAACAGGCCCAGCTGCCTCAGCCTTTCCTCACAGGGCAGATGTTCAGATGATCAGGCCCCCTGATCATCCTCGTAGCCCTGCACTGGACTCTCTCCGGTAGTTCCACATACCCCTTGTACTGAGTAGTCTCAGTAGAAATAATGAATTTTGTCAATGTGATGAAGTGGGAAGATTTAAGCTTTTCCAATTTTTTTTGTTTGCCTACGTCTCTGTAAATATCAATCTCAAAGAAACTCGTTTTGGAAAAAAAAGACTTAGTAATTCTCTGGCCCAGTGCATAAGTGATGGTATCTACCTGTCTCAAGAAGGACATACGAAGAGAATTTTCTCTCATATGAAGCAATTGAGAGCAGTGAGGATGATAATAAAAGTGGCATCTCATTTTACTGCCAGGACAGAAGGAAACTTTGGATTTGGAAACTCTGGAATTAGCTTAATAAAAAGAATACAACTGATGGTGATTTGAAGATAAAGTAGGCATAATACTAAATTCAACCATTACTGATCTGTCCACTCTCTACTTCTCATTTCTGTCATTTTGTACAGCAGGATGGTTGCTCTCTGCAGGAGCAGAAAGAGGAGTTTGGTTAAATCTCAGAAAATGCAAAAGCTGAGCTAAGCAGCTGGTCTGTAGTCTGAAAATGTGCCTGTAAAGGAAGAGCTGTGATGTGAACTGAAGACTTTTAGATTTTCCTCAGTTCTTTCAAAAAGACATGACCTTTCTGTAACAGGTTCAAGATTGTCATTATCAGTCTTGTAATGGGCAAAATTAAGATGCTAAAAAAGTTAAGAATCAAAAAACGTACAATGGACTTTTTTAAGACCATCCTTTTTTTTTACTGCAGTATTTGTGGCAACATGAGACACAGTTCATCTGTGCACAAAATGTGTATGCTTTTATCTTTTATCTCAAGAAGTTAAGATTTGGATCTTTTTCAGTGACAGAAAGGAGTTTAAAGTCTTAGATCCACTCTCCAAACACTGTAGAATATTATTATACTATACTACAGTAAAATAATACTAGGATACTCTATTATGTACTATGAATGATAATATATACTGTGATATACTGCATGTACTATAGCTTCAAATTCATTGTACTCATCATTCTACACTTTAAATGTCATTCAGTGAATTCAATACACTTCACCTTCAATGTCATGGATTCATATTTACCTCCACAGGCTTTGTTTTGATCAATGGAAAGCTAATGTGATCTAGATTTCATGCTGAATATGTCTTCAAAGCTGCTTTTATATTTGGACATGAAGTTTAAAATAATCTTCCAATAACTTCCAATAGTCTTCCAAATTCTAATAGTCTTCCAAATACAACAGTCTTCCAATAACAACAGTCTTCCAACAACTTCCAATAGTCATATAGATTACTGACTAATGCATGTCATGATACACCTTGCCTTTTCTTCTCTGTCAGTCATATTACATTAATTCTGAAACAGAGAAGAGGAAAATCAGAAGTCATTTGTATTTGATATTAAAAACAAAAGCTAATATAGAGAGCAGAAAAAAATATTACCTTCACTTATACATCTTTACATAACTTTTCTTCTAATAATCAGGTTGTTACAAAACCTCCCTACCTCAGAAACTTGATTTAGTTGCCAGGTTCCTGTGACGTAGAATAGAAGTGTTCTATTTTTTCACAGGAGCTCATAAAACTTAGAGTACTAATTTCAGTCCAGCATTAAAATCTTATCTTCTGAGATTGTATTTGTTTTATCTCATCCAAAAGGAGTCAGTCCTTTGTTGTCTGTAGGTTTTAGTTTTAACTTGAGACAGGAGAGATGTGAAGGAAAGATAAATAATAAAATAAAGATATAACTTGAAATACCTTACACAGTGAATATTTCTGCAATATGAAGTATGAGTTTCAAAATGGTACCTGGTCTTGCAGTAAGACAAACTTCTTAGAAATTTGAAGACTTAGATTAACATCACAACTAATATCCAGCAGGCTGGCAGTTGCTATCTTATGCTGAAAAATATACTGTGCAAATTATGGCCTTTTTTTTTTATCTGGAGAAAAAGCTGAAAAAATATGTTTTTACTGAAGGAAAAAAAAATGCCACAGCAAAATATGTTGTTCATGCTAACTGGAACCTGTTCTAGCCTGCATATAAAGATCTTGAATAGTCTCTTATTATCATTACTCATTCTAGAATCACTGAAATAACAGTCACGCTGCTGAAGTATAAGCACTATATTTAAGAGGCAGGTCAAACTCAAAGTATAGCTAATGGATCTAATTTTCCTTTTCATCTATATGTCATACTGCTTTTTGCTATCTTGTTTCCAATAACAAAAAGTCTAACACATTTAGCATTTACAACTCAATGAATTCTCCTTTATTTTTGACAGCTTTCTTTAAGTACATACCTTTAACATAAAATGCTGCATTCTATATTTGACATTCACAATTGAACTGTGTCCCTTGCACGTCCATATTAAAATTCTGTAGTCTTGTTCTTCTTCCTCACATTGCAAATAAAGAAAGTAACATCATTGTTGTCTTCATTTACTGTTACTAGCTGGGAGTAGGATGGGTTTTTCATCGAGTTGGTGCAGAATTTGTCCTGACTGAAGTAATGCCATTTTTTTCTGACACTGATAATTCGCCTGATAAATTGACTTTCACTGTGATAGATGATGACTCATGGGGGTAACAGATAAAGCCCCTGAAGACATTTTTTGATATATTTAGTCATTTTGAGTCTACATAAACTTGAGAAAAACACGTTTTAAGCAGTATACTTGCTGTAAGCTTTATTTGAGTCTACATAAATTAGAGCAAAGGAAATATTTTAAGTGATAGACTTGCTACAAGATTTAAACTCTGAACATTTCAAGCTTAACAAAATTCAAAATAAGGATCTAAAAGTCATCTTAAAAGATGAAAAGACAATAAACAATACCATATCCAGGAAAACAAGGAAATCTATTAGTTGTGTCTTCCAGATTCTGATGGCTAAGAAAGTTACCTCTTTGATTTTTAACTCCTTTTGAGACTATTTCAGCAATGTCAGTACAACATACAGCTTCATACATAGCTCCATATTCCACTCATTTTCTCTGAATCTATTAATTTATAGCAGCTGTGTAATGTTTAAGGGCAAAGTCAAATAATATTTTTTCAGACATTTATGTAGTGATCTGTTCCTGAATCAGTATCACAAACAGCAGAGTCTATTCAGATAACTCTCATGTTTTCTTAAGCTTAAAAACATAAAACAGGATGCACACTTTATATGTAACGCCAAAAAATATTGTTAGCATAACTGAAATTTTAACAGTCTAGTCCAAGATTCATGATTAGTCCAGATTACAGAACTGGACTACAAAAAACATGTCCATGTGGAAAAAGTTTTGATAATGAAGCAGCTAGAATTGTTACACTCACACCTCTTAATTTCTACTTCTTTTCCTTATCTTACACTCACACTTGCCCTGCTGCCTTGTGTCCTAACATTGGTTGTTTCATTTTGTCATTTTCAGTGAGTTGTCAGCATTTTTGCCCTTCTCCATCAGGAAAATTATGTTCATCATGTTGATAGCTTCTCTTCTTCTTCAATCTAAGATCTGCCCATGGTCATTTTTATATGTTTACTAACACATTTTTACTCTTTCTTCTTTGATCTACATCTCTGAAATGTGCCAGATTTTCTAGGTACATCACCCTGAATACATGCTAGATACTATTTCTTTGTTCTCTCTCCAAGGTGAGTTGTCTAAAGCTGTGGGGTCCCCTCAAGTGATGTCTCATTTTTATCTATTCCACATCCTCTGTTTTCACTTCTCAAGGACTCTACTACCATACCAACCTTATATTGTCTCTGTTACATGACTATGTTGAGTCCTCAAACTGTGGTGGCACCATAGAAAGATAAAGAAAATGAAACAGATTGCCTATATACACACAGTCATTTAGAAAAAAAATGCTATTACAGCTAAATCAAGTCAAAACAAAGCTGTAGACAGATGAAGAAAAGTTTAAACAGAATAAGCCTCACAAGCTTCAGCCTTGAAGTCTTGCAAACTTAATGCAAAGTTTATAGTCATTGTCAGTGGTGATACCATGTTACAGAGCTACATGGTTATTCTGATGATTAATAATCCAAACGTCTATGGATGCAAAAGAGCAGATTGCTATCTTTCCTTGTTCAGCTGGCATGAGTGCAGTAACTGGCATCTGATCTTCTACATGTAGTAATATTTCAGAAGGTAATAGCTTTCCAACATGTACTCACTGGCAAATTAATATAATTTATTAGTTTGTTTGAAACAAAATGGGTGTACTTGCTTGTGAAACACCATTTAAGGTAAACATTAGCCTAATTTGACCCATCTAATAAACAGTTGATCTTTGAAGTCACAGAAGTGAATTATCCCCACATCACTCTATCAGGATACTGGCTATAGTCATGAAAAGATGCAAGATTAGCTCTTGGCAAGTGCAACAGACATTGTCATGGAAACATTTAAGAAATCTACCACCCCCAGTTCCCTGGTCTCCTCAGAGATCTGGATCTCTGAAGACTCTCAATAGAAAGGAATGTGTCAGAAGGTGGCTTTCTAAGAGCTAGTCAATTGCTTCAAGAACATTGCAGCTCCAGGAAATGCTGTTGCACTGGAAATTTGTGGCGGGTGCAGGGAAAGTCAGATTGATAAGTTGCCCCTCTCTGTTCTCATATGAGATTGTCAAGTGTGAACAGCATCAGTCCTTTGTTTGCTCTTTGCTGTCATTGAATGGATAGGTAGATGAAAGTCCTGTTTTGAAAATGTAGGTAAACACCAAATGTCTGTAACTTCTGGCATATTGTGAGGTCTCAGTCTCACAGTAAAACATCCACCTTGGACAACTCTTAAATAGTGCCATTGTGTGGTGTCAAAAGGAGATAGCAGCAGGTCCTCAAACTTGTACAGCCACAAGAGTACATTCTTGTGTTATTGGAAAGGGATGGGGGGGGTTCAGATCCTAAATATTTCTGCATCAAACTTCTGCTTCTCTTTGCTTCCAAGATCAGTCTGCCTGCAGATGTATTCTTGTTGACACAATCATCTTCTTTGAAAAATCCCATCTTATCAACAGTCCTTGTCTCCCATCTCCTTGGCCCCTGCAGTCCACAAAGATTCCTGATCAGCCTGTAATGTTGCCACTTCTCATCTGAATACAAGCTCTGAGGAATGGAAAACAAAATTATACAAGTGACTCCTGCATCTTCTTCAACATCATGCATTCAAATCCTGAACTAAGTGACACTCAAGTGGACAGTGATAATAATGGAGTGGAGCTGAGGATCAGACCTAATCAACTAGGGAAGAGGAAACCACAAAATAAGCCAGCACAGAAAATGTATAGTGTCTTAAATGTAGATTTTATGATTTCCTCATCCTGCAATTCAATGGAAAATATTGTACAGACAATGAAAAACTGTCTGCAATTCTAAAGACTCTTGGTTTTCTATATCTCTATTCCTTTAAGATGACAGCAGAGATGAAAGAAGATACAACAGACTACCAAGATGTAAAAACCTATATTTTTTATCTGAAAAAAAATCGCAATGTCAGTTATTTAAATGTACAGAGGATAGAACATACTGTAAGTGGCTGATAAGCTTGTGAACCTAATTTTTGTCCTGAATCACTTTTATTTCAAAGAATAAAAACTGAAAGAGAGAACCACACAAATATTTGGTGCACTTAGGCAGAGAAACACTTTGTTAAGATGTGTTAAAGGCAATTAGGTACCAATGACAGATTGCAAAAAAGCATCAGTTTTGATGTTGAGACTTTGTTGAGAAGCAATATCCTATGGGTTTTGAAAACACCTTTTCCTCAGTTTCAGACCAACCTGTATAAATCAAAGTGCCTTCAGGAAGAGTGAAAAAGTTTGATTTGCAGAAGGTATAGCAGCAAAAATATACACTGCATATAGCTGGCTTTTCTAAAAGAGCTTTTGGAAAGTTACCTCTGCTATTTATCCTTCCCTTTTGCTCTTCCTTTCTCTGTTTTATTTTCTCTCCTTGATCTCCAAAGGATCTTTCTTTTCTGTCAGCAATTTAATGAAGGTAACATTTACTTTGAAACACTGGATGACAGGAGGTAAGTGCAGTGAAAGACCTTGTGACCAGATTTTTAAATTTGAAAGGAGAAAAAGAAAATAATGCCAATCAACTCAGAGTGCAGTCAACCCATAATGAGAACCTTAATTGTGCGTTCTGAATTTTCCTTAATAATAAACTATGCTTTCTTTGGTTTTGTTCTAGTTTAGAACAAAGAAAAACAAATTCAGTAGAAGAACTCCTCACAAAACGAAAGCATCCAGTTTTCTCCATTTTTTCCCTTAGGTTCAAGTCAAACTGGTTAAAGCAACAAAAAGTCATGTTAACTTTTAAGAAGAAGGCTTTTCAGCTTTTTGTTTAAGAAGTATCTTTATTTTTGAACACACTAAGAAATATGATAGCAATTTATTCTAAAACTCTTTATTTCAGGATTTTTATGTGTTTGTATTAAATTCATATTTCTTCTTTTTTTTTAGTTTGAACCATTTCAAGGCAAGTAAGCAAAAACAATTACAAAAGATATATATCCATCTTAAACAGATTGCTGAGTCCACACAAATGTGTTTTTTAATAAATTTGTTTAAAACTCCATTATAAAAAATTCTATGATTCCCACACCTTATTAGATCTGAGCATAAAATTTAAAAGCTTCTGTTCTTAAAGTTTTATTTAAAGTTGATATCTTAAAAGGTACAAGACAGGTTAGGTTAGTATGGCATTGCTTCACAGAACATATGGATTTAATTTTCAAAAACTCAAATTCCCCATTATATATATATATATATTTATTTAGATTGTCTAGTAGTCTTTATCAACTGAGTGAGGAAGTTTCAAGCACAGTATATCTTTCATTATCATCCATATAAACACAGATTGCTTAAAAGGGCTAAAAGTGGGGAGAGGGTTTAAATTTTTTCAACAACAGATAGCAAATCTGATTTGGATTAAAGCCATTTCTAAAACTGTTAGGATTTGAAATTGTTTTACCCTAAGTAAATTGTCTTATTTTTTATAGTCAAATAGTTCCAGATTCTCATTTCAAAATGTAATATTTTTTTGGAAATTTACCTGTATGTACTTAGAAAATGCAATGGGAAACATCCTGAAACTAGTTTGGATGTGTCAATTTTGTTTCTTACTGTAGAAAAAAATATGTACTGTTTCTGTGAGTATAATGGAAATGTGATCAAGAAATTGAAGCATCGCCTGTTTGAAGAGGTTTCTTTCAGTGTGTGTTTGTTCATCCCTGTGTGACGGTGAGCACAGAGCAACTCTGTGGTGCACAGCAGACCTTCCCATGGCAGGAGTGAATGAGGCTTCCCTCAGATTGTCCAGATTTGATCACCACCATGATTTGATCAGCACCACCATTGCTGCACCTGGAGGATCTGTTTTCATCAATATGCCAAAAGTTGGCAGAATTAAATATGCTGAGAGCTGCCAAATAATACTATCACAATTTCTGTACTGCCCACTATTGTAGGATAACTGAAAAATGGGAAGAGAGACATTCCAGGTCTTGGATAGCAGTGAATGCAAGGACCTGGCAACAATCCAGTGCCCACAGCAGAGGATCCTTCCAGGCTTGTGGGCCAGCTGCCTGACTCTACTGTTGGACTCAAGCAGCATCTGGTACATTACTCTTGCCCAATGGTCACCCAGGCTCAGTAGCATCAGCCAAAACTTGGCAGACAACCAAAAATGATGTATCAAAAATACATATCCACAGACATATCCCTCTTTTGATAAATCAACAATTTCTGAAGGAAAAAATAAAGAGCTCTTCACAAAAATTCATAGTCAACAGCAATGATAAATACTCTTTTAGTGATGCTTACAATGGCATGTCAGAAATAGCAGCATTCCTCAACATGTTTACTTTGCATTCATCAGCAAAGTTCAGTTGTCATCAGGTGCAATAGGAATTACACAGTTCCAAGTTTAAAGTCTTCCTAGCCACCATTTTAAATAATCAAAGGTTTTATAAACTCTTAGTATAATGATCTTTTAAAGCTTCATGAATGTATCTTAAAGGATAGAATGGAAAACCCTAGAAAATAGAACTCTGAGTGCAGCAATCAGGCATTTAAAGAGATTAAATTAAAAGTTGAACTCCTGTGACTTCCAAGCTGAAGCTGGCATTAAAATAACATATTTTCTGTGTGATTTATCATCATTGTCTCTGGTATTCCAGTCAACAACCTATTATAGTGAAACTGAGTAATGTACATGAGTGTGCTAATGTTTATAAAAACAGCTAGGAAAAGAAAAACCTGTAGATGATAAAAAATGATTTTAATGAATGCCTCGCTATCATTATTGGCTGGCCTTTTCTTTTTCTATACATATCTATGTATTAAGTTTCTACTTCCTTTTTTTGTTTTATTGTCTTCTTTGAACTCTGAGGTAACTCTTTTGTACCCTCAAACATAAATATTCTGCCAAAGTGATGACTTCTCAGAAAAAAAATTACTTTGAACATTTGTGCTTTTTCTGGGGCTTTGATGTATAAACTTCTTTGGGCATCTAAACTGTTGGATTTTCTGTGAGACTTGGTCATTTAAACAGGTATGTCAAGTGTGCTAGTTAACAATTATAAGTGGTAAATCTCTTCTGGCTATTTCAAGAACAAATAAAAGTTGCAAATCCTGATATAAAAATGATCACTGAGATGTGGGAGGCCATGACTCACAGCAGAAAGGAGACTATGAATAAGCAGAGACCTCATCAGCTCAAAATATATATATAAAAAAGCAGGAGTCAAGTGCTGATTCCTTTACTTTATTAAGGTGATCAGAGTAAAGCACATAGAACTTCCAGTACTAACTGTAGATCTTGACATAGCCTCGGAACAAAATCATCCTCTTTGACAATACAAAGCAAGTCTAGTGAAGAACACTACTGAAATTCAAATTGAATATGACACATCCCTAGACTGAATATCACAGTAGAGAAATACCATGGTCTTGCTATGGCCATTCAAGCTTTTGAAAAAACAAACAACTATGTGGCTGATGAAGTTCAATCTTCATATGCCCAACAACAGAGGTAGCTGAGATGTAAGCAAAACAGCTCCTCAATTGCTACAATTATATAGTGGACTTTCTCATAATCTGGATATCTGAATCAGATATCCACTGGGATATACATTCCCAGTGTATATCAGATGTCCACTGATATGGACTGGAATCAGATGTCCACTGGGATATACATTCCAAGAAATTGATTACCCCTCAGGAAAGCCCCTGCATTGCCATATGAATGTGTTGAATTTAGTGGATGCTTTTGTCATATAGGGTTAAAGATGTATGAAAAATATCCAGATGAATCTCTCTGAGTAGAAAACATTAGTTCGTTGAGCCTGAAACACTTTCTTTCTAAGATGTTAAGTTGGAAATATTTTTTTTTCTGGATGCCTGATTAACTACTCTATATTGATATATTACTGCTATAAAGACCTGGAAGCACACTGTTCTTCCTAATCTACTCGCGGGCAAGCAAGTACCAGGGTTTGAGACACAGGGATAGGATTTGGTCCAGGACTGACAATTTTAGGATAGTAAGGCATGCAGTCCTGACCTGAAAAATATACTTAAGGGGAAGTCTGAGCTCCAGCCTTATCAGCAGTCACAGCCTTAAGGTCTTAATGCTAGGAATCTTGGAATTACTTTGGTCTTGAAGCATTGCAGAGAAAATGATTTTTTTCCTTTTTCTTTTCTTTTTTTTTGCTTTGTTTTGTTTTTCAGTTTTGTGACTACTGATTATCTGTAGCGGACGGGAGTCTCTTACAAGCTTTGTTTTAGAAATGAACATAAATACATATACTATACTTGTGTTGTTCTTATCTGAAAAAAATAAATCAGATAATGTCTTCCATGATGACAATCATTGACCTCCTTATCCAGAGAATTTTTTTTTATACAATAAAACAGCTATTACTTCATATAGCATGCAGTGCTATGTATAGGATAACATTGCAAAAAAGCCTATTCCATAGGGTGTGATATATCCTTAAATTAATATGAATTTCAGAATGTTGAAGGTATTGATTCTGGATGTTAAGCCTTGAGTCCTGGCAGAACTGAATATTTTTGGATCATTTGAAAACTATGTTGGCGTAATTAAGAAGATATATCTTTAAAAAGCACTATGGACTGATAGGAAGTCTGATACAAGATGGTCATGATCTGTCTTCTATACTGCAAAAAGGTTCCCAGATTCAAAAACTTTTGATACATTCTGTAAAGTTTTTTCTAAATATTAAAACAGATTAGAACACAGTAAATTCTAAAAAGGAGAAAAAAAGGTCAATACACTATGTTAAAATGAAATACCAAAGACCTAAGGTATGAAAGCCCTCCTGACAACAATTAAAAATTGCTTAGTGGATTGGATATGAGATAAAGAGAAACAAGGAATGAATTTTGCATATTACCCAAACCTGACCAGCCATAGTTGGTTTACAGTCTGGCTGAGATGTGAATTCTCCAATCTCCAGCTTCCTTGTGGGAAAGCATGTGAGTGAATGGTTCTGATTTGAGCCCACTTTTATGGCAGAGGAAACACCCACGCTAACAAATATTTGGGATGTTTTGAGGTAATGTTTTAATGTAGTAATCCAATTATCCTGGCACCACACGAAGGCAGAAACTGAGTAACTCTTTGTAGGTTACCACATACCTAACAGCTTTCAGCCACCTACACCGTTGTCAATGTATGGGATGAGAATTTTTAACATGTGAAATATATTGCTGTTCCACTTTTTGCTCGCTTCACTGTCTTTACTTATTTAACTACCTCATGTTAAGAATTAAGAAAAGAAACAAACCTCAAAAATGTAGAATAGGCCACTGAAGTTATCTTAACACTTTTTGTGCATGTTAAGTTAGGGAAAATAGTTCATTTTCTAAAACATATAAAAGAGTAAAGCTGATGTACAACAAATGTTCCAAAACCTCCTGGGAAATGCATGGTTGTATTTGGACAGATCGATTAGTAAATTGTATGAGGCTCTCTTTTTTTGAACATCTGAAGTGTAGGTGGATTTATGGAAACAAAACATTAAAACTCAGGATTACTTATATTTTGTTGTCTTTGCACACTTGTCTGCGTTTCCTCTGGAACAACCATCTGCCCAGCTCCATGTGCTTGAGAGGATAGTCATAGAATCATAGAATCATAGAATGCTTAAGGTTGGAAGAGCCCTCAGAGGTCAATCTAGTCCAACCCCCCTGCGCACTCCGGGTCACCTAGAGCACGTGGCTCAGGGCTGCATCCAAGCGGGTTTTAAAGATCTCCAAAGAAGGAGACTCCACAACC
>JAUBOD010000132.1:947079-965626 GCA_032353885.1 Nothura maculosa
AGCTCCACATCCCTCTTGTACTGGGGAGCCCAGAACTGGACACAGTGCTCCAGGTGTGGCCTCACCAGGGCTGTGTATAGAGGGAATGGTACACCACAATAGGGTGGTCATGTTCATGGTACACCACAAAGATTTTGAATGCTTTTATGTTCATTACCAATTTCAAATATAAATTCAATTCCTCAGTGATGCCCTATTGGTCAAGAATTTTCTGTATATCAGATGCAGGTTTTAGTGACTAAGGAAGAAAACTGAAAAGTGACTGTAAAGAGTGTTTTTCTCACAGTAAATTAATGACATGTTTGTATTTAGCATGAGACTTTCTACTGAAAAGATCTATATATTGCTACAAGAAGATTTGACAATAAATCATCATGTGAAAGGATTATTAGTATTTCTAGTTAAAATAAAATTATTTGTAACAGCAGAAGAATTTCTTTCCAACTGAATAATGATTCACATAAATTATGGGCAGAGTAAAAGCTATGAATCTGAAGAGGAGACTAAAGAAGTTTTGCATATATACAGATATATAAGATTCCAAATCAATATATTTTTTCAACAAAGGTGAAGGCTCTTACTTAATAATCAGCGCCCTTAACTGCAAGCCAGTCTAATCAACCTGATATCTTTTTAGTCAAGCTCTATGAAAGACAGACTTGGTGATTTGACTTGAAATTAGTCATATATAAATATATTTTCTTTTTTTTTTACAGATAGCTAGTTCTGAACTATATAAAATATTTCAGATTTGTGCATGCAGCTCTGCTTTAATCAAGGCATTTTAGTTATTCCTAGAGGAATAATTATCCTTTCGATTGAAGAGAGAGAGTACCGTGGTTCCAAGCATCCAGCTAAAGCAAATAGTTGTGTAGGAAGAGAAGTTTCATGGACCTATTTTGGAGACTGAGATGTAGGTTACTGATATGACAGAGAATTATTGAATTATGACAAGCATCAGGTATGCTTATTAAGTATGACAAGCATTAGGTAGATGACCCACTACATGAAACAGTATAGCCTGAATGGCAAAGTGTATCAGCAAATCTGTAATAAAGATCAGAGCTATATATAAAAGCAAATGTCTTTGCATTGTTCAACTTTATTGATTTATTGTGATTTAAAAACTTAATTTGAGAGTTTCCAAAAGAAATCAGTGTGACTATCTAGTTTGGCTATGTGTAGAAAATCAAACATGGGATTTCATGCATCTTTATTTGAATTGCATTTTTAAAAATGTATGTATCTTGTGCTAGTTTTAAACTTTCAGGGGCAGGAGAGCGCACCAAAATATAAGTTATCTGTCTCAGTGAGTAGTTCGGATGAAAGGTGAAAAATCACATAGGCTGTCTAAGAGGTGAAAAAACAGTAGCTGAACCTAGCCCTATGTTCAACTTCCAAGAAGAGTCAGATTTGATTTTGTTGTCAGCTAAACTGAACATCCCATTTTCAGAGATTTGTTCTCTGTCTAGGCACACAATAGGAGATTTCAGACCTTATTATAAAATATAATCTTTGGTTGATTAAATAGCTTGAGTTTTCAAGATGCTATTATAAGGCAACATTTCTAATTACTCATTCTCCAAGCTATCAACACCCCTCATAAATTTCAATCAGTGTACATGAACACAGTGTCACACCTTGTCAGTATGGATCAAATGTGAGCATGCCAGTCCTCCCTGGCCAAGGAGCTGGGTTGGGAGCAGAAAATGTCTCCTCTGTCACTGCAGAACCCTCTCCAGGAGCACTGCCAGCCAGCAAAGGTTTCCTGTTCTGTGAGAAGTGACTATTTCCAAGATTCTTAACTTTACATGGACAGAATAAAAAAAGCATGCTGTCTGCATCAATGAAAATTCAGCAGACAAAGCAACCCTTTACGATCTATCCTTTTCCTTCTTGCTTATTAGCTTATTACACTTCAAAACTGTATTCTGTTACAAACTTCATCACAATTTTTGATTTATTTTGATGTATTTCTTTATTGAAAAGAACAATGTGTTTCATAAAGCTATGAACAAACCCTGACAGATCTTTCTGCTCTTTCAGAAATACAATGATCTAAATATCATTGAGATCTGCCATGGCTATTCTAATGCATTCATTTGGTGTATCATGTCAGTTTCACATCATTTTTTAATCAAAATACTGTATTGAGTCCAAAGCCTAAGAAAAGTGGAAGTGTTTTACATCAGAATCCTTTGCAAAACAGGATCATTAAAAGACCAATCTAGTCAGACAAGATCTAGAGGTTCTCCATAAAATGATTAATCATGCCATTAACTGCTCATTAACACATTTATCAGCTATTCCTCTAGCTACTAATGTCAATCAGGTTGGTCTCTATTTAATCCCTTCATTTTAGTGAATATTAGAACACTTCATGTTCTAAGTACAACATTAACCTTTTTCATTCTTTAGTAACTTCCTTAATATTCCAAGAATTATCAAAAATCATTATTCACTAACTAGAGGACTCCTTCCCCTTCAAAATTTTTAGGTGGAATTTTAAAATATTTCTGACAGTTGATGTCTAATATTTTAATGAAACACAGTTCTGGGAAAAATTGTCAATTTAGATTTTTTTAAAGGAAATTGCTGAAAATTAAAGTCCTTTTTTAAAAATGAAATTACTGAAAAATTAGTCCTTTTTTTCAGCTTAAGGGGAAAAAAAACCAGAGAGAATAAGAAAGGCACAAAAGAAATGGAAGGAAAATTTTCTCTAGGGAATAGAAGCCAATGAATTATGCCGTCTTACCGTAGAACCTAATCTAACTGATGCCAATGGAACTATTCTGTAAGTAAGGATGTACTATAGCCAAAATATAATTAGAACTTGTAGATTGAAGTTAAAGTTCTAGCATGAATCTAATGAGAAAATTTTACTAATATATAGAACTGAGTGATGTTGAGACAACGAATGGGGTTCATGTAGCATAGGTTTACCTACGTACAATTTAGGCATTATTCTTAATCATTCATTTAAGGTTTCTTTATAATAATTGGAAAGAAGCAAGAACATGAGGAGAATAATCCCTTCCATAGTTGATGCACATCTGAGGACGTCTCATCTGCCTTGTGTGGCTGCCCACCTGTTTCCAGGCAATCCTGGGAAATTAGATTAAACTAGATGGCTAGCATTTGTTTGCCTAAAGACAGGTGAGATGAATTCCATCCAGCATGACTGATCCAAGAATATTTAAAAGACATCAATTAATAAGAAAACCTTACATTGCTTCTCCCAAGTCTTTTACAGAAATATAAGCATTATGCAATTCTTTCTAGCTGAAATCAGAGCTTACTGAAATAAGCTATATGTCATCTTACATGCAACTTGTATTTAAAACTTACATTTTTATTGACTTTTTAAATAAAACAACCTCTATAGAAATGACAGATATTGTACACTGCTTTGCTCTAGTTGGAACACATCATGTCTCCTAAAAAGAACAGGAAATTATAATCATGTACAACTGATTTAATTGAATATATTAGGTAAATGTAACTTTGTCTTCTACCGTGCTTATATGGAATACAAAAATTATGAAAATTATAATCATATAAGAAAATACAGTCAAAAAATAACAATGTCTTCTCCCACCATATTAAAATCAAGTTGTAAGAACTTAACATATATGGGAGAAAACATCAGCTAAAGAAGCCTGCAGAAATATCATAAAGTCCTTAATAGCTGATATTCACATTCTCACATGAATACCAGCCTGCTTTGGTATTTTTCCAGAGGCAAACTGATTTTGGTGATGTTCAGCATCCAGTCCATGACTCGGGACCCTGAGATTCAGAATTTGGGCTAATATTCAGTTCCAGACTTAAAGACTGTGTTGCCAATGAAGCTTACAGAGCTACTCATATCATCCTGAGGTGGATACCTCTATACAGTTCACTGAGTCTCCATAGCTTCTTCATTTAAGACAATATTCAGTGCCCAAACAAAGGCCTCCAATGTCATTTAAAGCACTGTAGGGTTTTCTGCATGACCTGCAGCTGTACTAATTACAAACTTCTGAGAGCTTTCTATCCTTACGTCAATTCCATGCAGATGCCTTCGATAACATGGAGCATCACAGATATTACTAGGCATCTGAACTCTCCACTGATTATACTGGGAGCTCAGACACCTTGTTTGCATGTAGACACCCTAGTATAAACTAACATTCATATGTCCCAATTGAGATCTGAAACTCATGGCAGGTAATTTTCCACTAGAAACCTCTAGGTAGCTCTGTCTTCTTTTTCTTCTCAAGAGCATTGCTGGCAAATATTTACAGGCCAGGACTTTGCAAATATGCTTAAGCAAAAAGGCTTATTTAAGCTTCTTGCAGTGTGACTTTCTCCTGGAAAGCTATAGATATGAGTGCTACCTTAAAAATGTGTGGTGGTGATTTTTCCAATCACTACTTTTTCAAAGAGAAGAATTTTGTGAATGCATGTGTGCAGTACATATATTGAGATTCCTTACAAAAAGACTTGCCTTGGGGAACTTCTGTGCCAACATGTACTTCAACAGGGAGGTATGCATACAAACAGAACTCCTGAAAAAAAACATCAAAGATGGCTAAGCACTTAATAAATTACGGCATCTGTAAGATTAGAGTTGTGCAATGTGAGTTTACATTGCACAACTCTAATCTTACAGATGCCGTAATTTATTGCTTATCATACTAGAGTTTTGAGTTTAAGTTCTGTTTCTAATCTGTATATACTATCCAGAGAGATTTTCTCTGCAGAAAAGGCCCCCATATTTGAAAAGCAGAATTCTGATTCTGCTTCTTGTTTTATGGCAAAATGAATAGTGTGATTCCAATTCCCTGAATATCTTCCTTACTCCCTTCTTTCTCTTATAGAATTAAGCATTATGTGTACTCTGAGAAAAGAGCAAGAAGCTGCCCATTTAACACCTAGTAAAGAGAAGGGAGGTGACATGATCAGTTAATCATCATCATCTCTCTGCTGCTATCAACTATAAAGAAAGCCTGTGGAGACGTGTTAAGTCCTTCTTTGTGTCTCTCTCTTACTTATATAGCAGTGTGACTACATCTAATTTTGAAGGTTAAGTAAAGAGGAATGAACACGTTGGCTAAGTGTTATCCATAGACAGAAAAATGCCTTCCTGGCAGAAAAAAAACTGTGGATCTTTAAATACCTCTGTTATTAAAAATCTTAGACCTTAGCAAATGATTGACAGTATTTCAACAACAAGGAACTGGTAACTGAGACCTTGTATGATAAAACAGATGGTGCTTGACAATTCTCTGGAAGAACTTGTCAGCCACATTACAAGAGCAGGTAATGTCAATTTTAGGAAAAGAGAAAATGTGCTTATACTAAAATTATGACTAGATAATGTAAAAAAGAAAAAAAATGAGGAGCAGGTAACATAATGCATTATTTGCCTTGGAAAGACAGAAATGCCAGGTAAGGCAACACGGATGACATGGTAATTGCAACAGCCTATGTAAGATATAGGTAGTATGACAATCTTGAGAAAGCCTTACCAGGTTTTCTAGGGTGCATGTATAAATGAAATATACATATGTTTACAGACACTCATATATAGATGCATATTTTCTTTAACTTCTCTGGACGGCATATATACATATAGACATAACTAAAGACACCAAAATGTACACACATGAAGAAAAATCAGGAGTGAGTTATCTTATATATAAGCATTTAGTACTATTTGAAGTATCTTATTTTGCTTAAGACATCCACTTACGAGGAGACTTACAGCCTTCTGGAGCTTCATCTGGAAACCTGTAAGAAAGAAAGAACATATTTCCTGTTCTCTCCTATCCAGCCCTCCAAAATAGGAGATACTTTGCAAGTCCTGATTTAAGTCCTACTACTCAGAACTTAAATATTTGAAGCTGATTCCACTATGCTAGGACTTTCAAAATCTGGATTTTGTATTTTTCTCCTCACAGGAAAAGCAAATAAACTACCAGCAATCTTTTTTCTTAAAAGTAGATATAAGATATATAAGATCAAGCAGAATATAAGATCAAGCAGAAATGACATATTCAATGATCAATCATTGTTAAGTTTCAGCAATGTATCTTTTTATGAATTAGATTTTTTCTGTGTGAAACTATATATTATAAAGTATTACACCTATATATATTGTATATGTATATATAGTATATATATGTATATATTGTATGTGTATATACATATATTATATATAACACTTTATAATATATATATATTATAATGTATTTATGATTCAGAGTTTCAGCAAAAACAGTTTCTTTCAAAGCCTACAAGATTGAATAACTTATCAAGAACAATCCTTAGAACCCATGCATTTTCTTAGTGTCCTGGGTTTATGCAACGTATTTTTTATTTTGAAGAAAAAGAACAACACTTCCATGCTGGGAATCATAGAAGAGACACAGCAGAGGGCCTGTGATGACAGTCATCTTGCCTCTTGTAGTACTACTTTTGTAGAGCTTAAAAGCTATACTGGATTTTTACCACCCTCAGGAATTCTCTCCTCCAGTTGGCAATTCAAACTTTTATCTAAAAAAGTCTTTGCATTTACTGAAAGGCAATGGAGAAGAACACCAGGATTAACAGGATCCTTCCAAGGTCCACAAGTAACAACTAAATTATATGCCTACCTACAGATGAGTAATTTGATCTTCTGTTTACAAGATGAACTTCTGTACTGTCCTTCAAATACCTCCAGAATTGTCTGTTTCCTTGAATCTGGAACTAAATTGCTAATTTAAAAAATAATTAATTGCCAGTATGAAAAAAGAGCTGGTCTCTCCTTGAGCAGCCTGGAGGAAAGGCATACTGTGCTGTATTCAGATCCCCTACTATAAATTGTCATTATTTTCTTATAGTTATTTGTCTACATTGCTGCATAGGAGCAAGCTCCAGTAGTATCCTTCTATTCTTCTTCTATATGTCACTACACCTAAGAAAACAAAGACAGAAGTGAGCATGTGCTGGTTCATGACCCAAAAGAAAATCACATTAGGTTTAAATGTCCTCTTTGTTAATATAATCAGTTAATGAAATGGGAGTTAGCAGTATCCTGTCACCTGAAATGAATCATGAAAAAAAAAAAAAAAAACCTTCCTCTTCGGTAATACATGTAAACACTTACTTGAAAGTATTCATTTCTCCTTGTTAAGAACTGTCTAGACTGCAACATGTGAGGCTGACTAGATGATGGACAGCAAATCCTTCCTAGGTACATCAGCTTCCCTTGTGAACACCGAAATAATGTGAATTTGGAATTTAAATAAAATGTCTATTATGAAAATATCTATAAATATCTTGTCTTTAGTATGATAGATATTTAAGCTATTTCAAAACCTTACTGTTTTCAATGTGCCAAATAAAGCTTTCTTCTTTTTATGGATAAATCAAATGAGTATTAAATCCTTCTCTTTCATTTCTTGGTAAAACCATACTGCTGCTAATGCTTTCAACTTGTGGGGTTTTTCTTTCTTTTTTTCTTTTTCTTTTTTTTTTTTAAATTTAGTTTATTCCTATCTGGAAATAAGACCTAGAATCCAAAGTACTTCCTGAAGCATCAAGCTCAACTCTCTGGCACAGACAAACTGCAAAAACTTTTCATAAATGTATTAGACTGTTTAAAAGAGGTTGTAATGAGTGCTTTGCATGATTACTGGGGAAAAACATGTCTAGAGCCTCACTTTTTGACTGCAAGAAGACTCTTCCTTGTAATCTCACATGTGAAATTATTCAGGATCCACCAATATCCGCTACATGTCACTTCAGCATTATTCCTTACCTTTCATAGATGGGATATTTGTCATTTATTTACCTTGGCAGTATCAAGAGCTTACATCTTCTTTGTATTTCTAACAAGCTAAGGTATTTTAAAGATCAATAATGTCGTATAACTGATTGAAGACAGCGGGCATCCAGTGGGTTAGAGATGCTGGCAATCCCTTGCCAGACAAGGAAGAAGTTAGGCCCTTCCAAAACATCATTCTGTCTTAAAAATATGCCTTTTTTAGGTACTCTCTTTTTTTCCCATCAATCAGGCCTTTTATTCAATTTTCTTTAGGGTTTTGATTACTCTGTGACCTTTTTTGAGATACTAGCTTCTCTGGCATTGAAGTCCTTTTCTGCAAAATATTTCCCATAATTTCTCAAGAATTGTATTCAAATGGTAGCAGAGTTATAAGGCATTAATATTAAATAATAAATAAAACAAGTAATATATAATATATTTAAAAACAAGATGTGTGCAAACGATCTTTTTCTTAAAATAAATACTTGATTCCATACCTTACATATCAACTATAGATTCATAAGTAATTGCAAAGATAATCTTTGTTTTTAATAACATTTTTTTTCTGTTAAGGCAACTTTCAGGTTCTGATTGTAAAAAAAACCAGCACATTTTGTACCAACAACACATTTATTCAAATTAAAGAAGATAAATTCATCATCTTCTGATCAGCCCTAATTAATGGTCACTTCAAAATCTAGCTCTGCTAGATATATCAGATAGGAGCCTCTTCTTTGAACTCTTCCCTTCTTTCCTACGATGAACCTTTGAAGAGTCTCCTGTTAGATCAGCTTAGCACCTTTCCTTCTTTAGATCATTAACTACATGTGTTCATATATTGAATGATTATAGATTTATCATTAACATCATAGGCTGCTTGTCATTTTAAGTATTTTTCTTCAGCAAAAGCTGAAGTTTACATTACTAATATCACTTGAAAATAGATCTGTTATTTCTCCAGTACCCCCTTCTTCCTCACATGAATTAGTTGTTAATTTTACAAACAAGTGAAAAGAGAGCATATATTAAGAAGATTCAACCCATAGGTATTATTTAGAAGTACATTTCCAAGATGTGAAAGATCAAGCAAAGGTATGTTCAAAGACCCATAGATAAAAAATTAATAAATAGATAAAAAAGACCAAAATGGATAAACTCAAATGGCTGAAAATATCCAATAGACCTCTAAACTATTATCCATGACTGGCTATAAGCATAGTAAGTAACATTTTTCCTCCCCACTGCTTTTTATAAGAAAACTATACAGATATTAGAGTTACAGACACTGTGCACATTCCTGACCATATAGAAAAACTAGTGGAACCATTTTTTTACTGCTATGTGAGGCTGCCCTATTTTTCTGCTTTCCTTTTGAGCAGTAGCTATTTATTCATCCTTTTTATCACCTTTCATTGGTATTTTATCTTTTTTCTTAGTTTGCTTCCAGTGCTCCAATTATACCTGCAAGTTTAGTAATTTATTTCTATGCAGAACTGCTGTTCAATTACCAGAGTCCTTCAAAGAAGCAAAGGCTTGTTTCTGTAAATCCATTTGTAAAACTCAGCCTTAGTGTATAAGTAAATTAAATGGTAGCAGAAAGTATTGCACAAGACTGTGCAAGTCATTCCATCTAGATTATCAAAATAATCCATATTTTACTTTTAATCGGCCAACCAGCAAACTCTCTCAAACAATTCCTGGAAATGATTTGAGAGAGGGAGCAAAATAGGGACCATTTCTAAAAGTCAGTAGCTTATTTTTTGGAGGGTAAGTAATTTTAAAAATATGAAGAAGTTTCATGCCACTTGGCCTTAGCAAGTGAAGTCATTCTGACTAAATTTAATTTATTATAGAGTCATAGCCTTAGCGTCTCATGGAATAGTCAGCCTTGGTGAATAGCTTAAAAGTGCTTTACCACTAACAGCAATCCAATGGACTGTATGTCATTCAGGGATAACATATGTCTCAAACTACCATTAGTCCAAAACTGAACAAGGTTGCACATGGAAGCAATTGTATAATTGTATACAATTGGTCTCATCATAGCTGATTGCTCTCTTCAGTGCACTGCAACTGCTGGTTACAGGTGCTTCACCTTACAGTGATGCTCATGCCATGTTACCCCAGATGCACAGTGCATAAAATGGCTCAACACTGCCATCTCAGCAAACCCTTTTGACATATAAGCAGACCAGAGAACAGGATTGTGATAATAGAGACACAGAGGAAAAGCTATACTATAACATATTGTGCTATATTTGTTGGAGCACTTTGCTCCCTAATAAAATAAAATAAAATAAAATAAAATAAATAAAAAAGGTATCCTTAATAATAAAAGGATATACCTACTGATTACCAAAATTTAGAGAGGGAGAGTCAATCGTAATACTAGTCTGGCTAGTATTCCAAACGAAGCTGGCACTGTCAACTGAAAGGTAAGGAAACATAGCAATTTCCCAGTACATCATACTTTAGCTGATATTCTGTATTAAAAAGAAAAAAAATAAAAAATCTCTCAAAAGAAAGGTCCCCAAAACATGTATTCACCAACTAGTTGCATCAATTAGAAACAGTATTTTTTTTTATCTATCATTTTTCAGGTGATATAAATGGTTTTCTACATACACAGTTCCAATAAAATGTTGATAGATTGGACAAAACGGTGTCTGTTGGTTTTGTGGCTGCTTTATTCTTTATGGAGAGCCTTTCCTAAGCTTTGTATGAGGTGAACTGACATTAAATGAGGAAATGTAAGTATCAGATTATTTTAAGTACCAAACTAAAACATAGTTCTTCCACCAAATCTACCATTTTGAATGAGGTCATTGTGTGAATTTTTTTCTGTATTCATGGCTCAAGACAAGAAAAATAATTAAGATATTATTATCTTGCATTTAAAATATTCCTGTATATTGCATTTTTGTCCTACCTAAAACAACTCAGTCAGACTTTCTTATGTTTAAATGGAACTTCCTGTATTGCAAGTTCCTATTGTGTCATTGGGAATCTCTTTACTCCCCTCCATCATACTCTCTTGCACCGAGGAGTCCAAAACTGGTCACAGCATTCCACATGCAGGTTTACCAGAGTTGAGTAGAGGGGAAAGATCACATGCTTCAATCTGCTGGCAATGCCCTTCTTAATCCAGGGCATGACACCATTGATCTTAATCACAAGAGCACATTGCTCATTTATGGTCAACTTGTTGTCCACCAGGACTGCCAGGTTCTTCTTCACAGAGCTGTCCTTCAGCAGGTCAGCCTCCAGGAACTGGACTTCCCCTTACTGTATTTCATGAATCTCTCTCTGCCCATCTCTTTCAGCTTACAGAAAAGCTTCCAAATGGCAGCACAGCCCTCTGCATCAATCACTCCTTCCCATTTTATATCATCAGTAAACTTGCTGATGATGTATCCTTTCCAAAGGAAACTCCCTAAAACTTTCTCATAAAGATATCTGTGACAAAATGACATAAGGACTTTGAGCTATGTGTGTGTGTGTGTGTGTGTGTGCCGCTGTGTGTGCAAGATGTGAAAGGAAAGGCAAGGTAAAGCAGTTTCAGGCAGGAGACATGTCTGTAATAGCAAAGAGATTACTGCAGTAAGTGAAGAGATGGTGGAATAAATAACTTTGGTATTGAGCCCTTGCTCCTCTTCTAGAAGCATTGCTATAATGTGATAAACTCTCTTGCTTAGGCAAGAGTGTTTCCAGAGATAGGCAGAGTTGCACACTCAGAAAATGCGGTAAGTATCGAAAGAACAGCAAACTTACACTCACTGTGATCTCTTGAAGGAAGATGTCCAAACTGTGACCTCTGTCAAGGACATTTTGATTAGTACTTAGCGATAATTTATATGGGTGAAGAAAACTGGGTAGCTGCATAGTCATTATGTTGAAAGCAGTGATTTTATGTCACAAGGAGAGAAGCCAAATCCTCCAAGTTAAACCAGCTGGGTGCTGTTTAGAAGTGTGATCTCAGGCAGAAGTATTGGCATAAGGCAAATTTTACAAATAGAACTCTAGTACTAACTCTCCCCCATTCGTGGTGACTGTAATTTTAAGGCACACAAAAGTGAAGGAAAAAATAGAAATGTAGTTCTATTCAAGCAAAAGCATTAGTTTTAATTCTGTATCTGTTATCATTATTGTCACTGAGAGGTAAGAAATCTCCTACTGTGAAAACTGATATACTAGTAGGCATCTTCCTTGGAAGTCTTGTCTATTCCCTTCAAATCACAACCAAAGATGGAATTCTTTCCTCTTGCCTGACTATGAATTATCCCCTCCTCCCTTTTTTTTTTTAAATATCTAATTGGAGTTTCCTATCTTTCAGCTGAGATGGCTGCATCTCATTTCTTCACTGGGTATCTTTGTCTTCTCTGCATCCTGTAGATATAGACAGCAGGAATATCTCAAGTGCTTCCTTGTTCAGATTTAACAGGCCTGTCTCCCTCTGCCTCTCTTTGTATATCACATGTTTCAGACCATCGACCATTCTGGAGACTTTCTGCTGGCTTGAGCGCAGTTTATCCATGTTGTTCTTGCACGGAGAGACCCCAAACCAGACTAGGCACCCAGATGCAAGTGGTCTTCTAAGAACAAAGTAACGGGAAAGGAACATGTCCCTGAGTCTGCTGGCTACACTCTTGTTTATAAGAGTCAGCTCTTTCAGAATACAAGGGCACATTAATACTTCATGCTGAACTTGCTGTCCAGGAGTGGCCCGGGGCCTTATGTGCTTATGCGCTACCTCTAAACCAAATGGTTCCCAGTCTGCCCTGTTGCATGGAGTTATTGAGGGAGGGAGGAGGATGAGATAGGCCCCTTTTCAGTGGTGGACATTGATAGGACTAGAGGAAATGGCTTTAAACTGAAGCATCGGAAATTCCACAGGAACTTAAGGAAGCATTTCCTCACTGTGAGGGTGACAGAGCACTGGAACAGGCTGCCCAGAGAGGTTGTGGAGTCTCCTTCTTTGGAGATCTTTAAAACCCGCTTGGATGCAGCCCTTTGCCACATGCTCTAGGTGACTCTACAGGTGCACGTGGGTTGGACTAGATGACCTCTAAGGTCCCTTCCAACCTTAAGCATTCTATGATTCTATGATTCTATTCCATCCTCAGCAAGAAGATGCTTCATTTACAAGCTATGTGCATAGCTGGACATTTTTAAACTGTGCTTTATCTATAACTCCATATATAAAAAAAAAAGTTGCTTTTTCATGAGGTGTTCATATTTCACAAATATGGAAAAAATATATTTTGCTTTTTTATTTTTTTCTCAGGTAGACTAAGACACAGAGGTCTGATAGTTTGCCAAGGATTTCTCACCAAATTTAAGATAATTGAGAAGAAAATGTTTTTTATTCCTCACTCTTACTTTTTTCTCTGAGAGAGAAATGAAATAGTTAATCAGAAAGGCTCTATTTAACAGCTGGCTCCTACCCAGATCTTAGTAAGAGATCACTTTAATAGAAGTACTATCACAGCTTGAGAGATATAGTTATAGTCTTGATCTTCTGGATAGTCACTATTTCTGTATCAGTGGTAACTGCTTACTGAAAGGATGTGAGTATCTGTGATAAGTGATAAGATTTTGCTAAAGGGAGTAACAGAAGCCAGACTTGAATCACATGATTTTATCAGTAGCTTTCAATCTAGTAATGTGTTTTTTATCCTCCATTTTCAAGATAATCTTCAAGATGGACAGAGAATTTTTTGCATAATAGTAGCTTGACACTTACCAGTGCTTCAATATGAATATTTTTAGGCCCCCATGAAAATGCAACTCTTTAGGAATTTCAAAAATACATGAAGCATAACATAATAAAAAGTAATAAAATATTTTGCTACTTTTTTATCACCTATTTCAACTGCTGTAACAGTTGAACTGAACTCTCCCTCCTTCCTCATCAGAACTGTAGTTGTGCCATTATGGATCAGTTCTTATTGCCTGCTAATCAGGTTCTGACATAAACTGTGCATAAGTAATCATAATTGTAGTCATTACTATTGCTTATCTCTAACCATGGGAGTTCAAAACCACCTGCTTTAATATTCACAACTAATAATTTTGTTTTTCTCTGCAGCTGCAGAGATCACTCACCTCATCTTATAATTATGTGAAAAAAGTAGTTTCATTTTTGATGTGAGAAAAATAAAAAAGTTTTTATAGATAAATAAAATAGTCATTTTTGACAATTAATGAAAATAAGATCATTTTGTGTAAACCATGAAAAATATGGGGAAATGAATCCAACATAATAACCTCTCAAGCATATGTTGGAAGTCATTATACCCCAGGGAGAAGCACATGTAATTTTCATTGGGCGTAAATGCCAACCAGTTCCCAACCTTGTGAATTGATGACTGTGGGGAACAGCATGTTCAAGATGCTCTTGGATCACCAGGGGTATAAAAAGAGTTGCATTACAATAAATTCACAGTGCTGACTAATTAGAAATCAATCACTGACTGAATTAAATGTTCAAACTTAGACTGAGTCATTTCTGTTGGCTGTGTGATTTTTGAAGAACTTTGAGATAAAGTAAACAATTTTTACGCAGGAATTCTTAGCCTTAGTAGTAGGAATGTGGTCACTTTGACTGATTTCTGCTTGTTTTACTGTCACTTCTCCACAGAATTGTTCTAAGTACAGTGGTCACAAGTAGGTTTTTTTTCTCTATAAACCATCCTTCAGCAGGACAAGAAGATTCTTTGTGCGGACAACATGAGACATAACCAGCAGGAGTATAAAATGAGCTACAAAGCCTCTGTATTTACTGTCTTTATATTGCTTTAGTCACATGATTTAGAGTAAAAATCTTTGAGATCTCTGAACCTATAGTTATACACAATTGAAATGGAGGTAGAAATAGAAATACAGGGTGTAGAGGGAGAGGAGAGCATCTCAACTTTCAATTGAACTGTGTAGCCCATTTCCTGAAGGCAACATCTAAATGCTAGGCAGTGTAAGTCAGGATCCTCTGATCCTGACTCAGGATCCTAAAGAAATGAGAAGAGCCAGATTCCATAGCTGAGTTTTGCTTTTAGCAAAAGATTTTTCTTTCTTGTCAGGACATTTGGAGTGCACCAGTTCCATTTAAGCTCTTTTTATGAGAATGTTCTAGAGTTTAGAACGGTATCATGGAAGAGGGAGCCTGTGGTTTGTTCCGTTGCAGGCCAAGGTTTTTTAAAGTCCATGATCTGACAGACATGGACAGTTAGACTCTGCATTGTATTGTTCTTAAGAATTAGAGTGAAATGATGAGCAGCTGCTTCACTTACTTCACAGGATTCTCTAAGAGATACTGATTTTATACTGGTACAAAATGTGATTTTATAATGTTTTTGTTTGTTTGCTTGCTTTTTAACTTGAAGTCTTTGCAGGAGGAGAAGTCATTTTCCTCTACCCTCTCTTGGACTCTTCTGCCTCAGAAAGTTTGTTTGGGAAAAAAAGGGTCAACTGTTCCTAGCCTATACCACATTTTGTTAAAAATATTTAAATTGGAAAGGTATTCCCTCAAAAATCTAAAACCCTGTCAAATCCCTAAACTTTTTTTCTGATTCCTTTCAGTCTCCATATACTGCAGTGCGATAACAAGTCATCACAGCAACAAGTTTTCAGAGCGGTGGGTCTCCAATACTGCAAAGGATGAATTTGATTCATAAAATTACTGCTCACAATAAACAAGAAAATAAGGTCTGATTAACTCTTTAGTTTTGCAGCCAGCAGACAGAGAAGTACAGAATATATGGTTGAATTTAATTTTTTTTGGCATGTTGTGGTCAATATTTCCATGACTGGTAGAAAACAAAAACATTTTAAAACTGAAAGCTCAACTAAATTTTTAATAGGAGGTACAAACTGGGTTATGAATTAATTTCTAGATGCTGCCTCCTGCTCTGCTGCCAGAAGAATCCTGAAGATCATGAAACCCTCTGTATGAGTCACTAACTTATGCCTTGTTTTTTGTTTTATTTGGCTAGTCCTACGAGATGCAGGACACTGTGGCTTGCATAGATGTTGGCACTGGTACTGAAGGCCTTAAAAACAGATGCAGAGAGGAATCTAAGCAACTGTATATCCAGAGCTTACATTCTTTTTTAAATAATGTTTAGGAATGGCTTAAGAATTTGTGTACCCATCAGAACAAAATGTTCAACATGTGCAGTGAACATAATGTATTTCCATACAAAACATTGTTTATTTCGTATCTTTAATTGTTATTTTCCTGTTATTTTCCTCCCATGTTCAATTTATTTCTAATCAATAATTTATTCAAAGAATTAGTTTTGAATCTTTACCGAATTAATACAAGAACTTTGACTAAGCTACAAGATGAGCAATTTGTGTGGAGTATGAGTTGAAAAGAGTGAAAGAGGTACCATTATAGTCAAAAAGCTTAATGTGCCCGTACATATTTGATGAAGGTCCCTGAAGGTCATCTAATAAGGAGACAAGTATCAATCCTTGTGGGACATTAGAAATGTCATCAGATTTGCTTTGTAATTTTGAATATATATGAAAATAGATGCACTTGAAATATTACTAGGACTCTTGAGAATTAATCTAATATCCTTCTAGCATGTGGTTTAGCAATACACTAATTCCACTGTTCTTTTAAAGTTATCATCATTTTCGCATGCCAGCTAGACAGATGTATGAAAACTATTGAAGAGCCATGATTTGCATTTCTGAACAGATCACATCTGTCTATGTCTCCTTCCCATATATCTATCTGGAATAATTTAAGATGAGGGAAATTAGGTATTACAACTACAGTAGTTGCTTGGTTATTTTGTGTGTGAGTAACTGTAAAGATCGTTAGGAAGCAGTAGTAGGGGAATGTAGGAGATAGTCTTTTCCCAATATCTTTGAGAAAACAATCTCAGACTAAATATTAGATATAATTATAAAATCAAACAAAATTTAAAATGTCAGTTTGGCATTTTGTGTTCTCCATAGCCTACATATATTTCACCTAAGTAAGTGGCTCTTAGTCCTCTGAGAGCACAATTGCATGTAAGAGAACTGTAGGTTTGCAGGCAATTTCAGTAGTTTCCTTAGCAACAAGAGCCATGTGCAAGCTTTCAGAACTGCTCTTCCTACACGAGGTTTCCTTGGCAGCAAGGAAAGTGTTTTGAATGAGAAAAAAAAAAAAAAAACAAAAAAAAAACGGTCCCATTCCTATACAGACTTAGAATACACCAGTTTACTTGTGCAGTCCAGACTGAAATGTGTTCACTGAAATAAATAGGTAAATAAATATATGTATTTATGTGTATTTTTTAATATCTATGCAGATATGGCCTTTCCAGAATCCTGAACCTTGGCCCAAGTGATTCACATGCCTACCACATTGTCATTCTCCCCTGCAGAAAAGTTGGACATGCTGTCAATGTGAAACAGCCCATGTGGACATTGTGAGGTTGTCCCCTACAACTGGCCAGTTAGCCCAGAACAGCCCAGCAGCTTCTGGACCGTACAGCCTAACTTCACAAGTTTTTCCAGCAAGAGATGACCTTCATAAGTGACAAGATCAACCTCGTCCTCATAAACCAGATTGCCACCACTTATAATTTCAGGAAGTAAAAAATATCTAAACTGGATTTTGCTGTTCACTGGCTGTAAACATAGGCACAAAGCAGGCTCAGTGTCAGATACATACATACATTCACAATGTACATAACAAGATACATCTAGTACAGTCGGCTTGGCAAAATAGATCGAACTTCTTACTGCGGAGGATCATCAATAGCTGCTCCCATCCAGTTGCCTAAAATTTCTAGATAGTTCTACATCAGACTGTATGCAAGTTTTAGACTATCATTTGCTATTGCAAGCATATTAAACCTTCAGTTTAATTTAATTTTAAAGCATACACTTTATATTATCTAATTATCAGATTTTATATTTTATTTCTCAAATAAAACACAAAATATAAAATGTATTCTTTGTTTTATGACTTGGGGAAAATATAGTGCCTGAAGGATAAACTAATGAGGCATGCTACAGAAAGGATAATGTCTGTTTTGGGTGAAGGCTAAGTAACTAACAAATCAAAGAATCTTTCGGGCAGTAACTCCTTGGATTTGTACAGAAGTTCAGAGGCATTAGGGTCAGATTGGGAGCCATGATTTTTATAAATGTATATATGCATTTATAGGAAAAAAAAGATTGTATATATGATGAAAACAAACAAAAGGATTAAATGTTGACAAACCTGATAGCCTTTTACAATGGGACAACTCGATGGCTGGATGACAGGAGAGCCGTGGATGTTGTCTACCTTGACTTCAGCAAGGCTTTTGACACTGTCTCCTATAACATTCTCATAGGAAAGCTCTGAAAGTGTGGACTGGACAGGTGGACAGTGAGGTGTATTAAGAACTGGTTGGATGGCACCGCTCAAAGATTCGTGATAAATGGGACTGAGTCTAGTTAGAGGCTCCCCAGTATAAGAGGGACGTGGAGCCCCTAGAGAGGGTCCCACATGGAGTGACAAAGACCATTATGGTAATGAGGCCTCTATTGTATGAGGAAAGGCTAAGCAAGCTGGCCCTGTTTAACCTGGAGAACAGAAAGTTGAGAGGGGATCTGATCAATACGTATAAATACCTGAAATGTGAATCTAGGAAGGAAGTGGCCAAACTCTTCTCAGTGGTGACTAGTAGTAGGACAAGAAGCAAGGGGTACAAATGAGAACTTTCTAACTTTTTTAGTAAGCACAAAAGTTTGACAGAAGACTTT
>JAUBOD010000132.1:986486-1004089 GCA_032353885.1 Nothura maculosa
CGTAGGGTCCTGCAGCTGGGGAGGAGCAACCCCAGGCACCAGTACAGATTAGGGGGCGACCTACTGGAGAGCAGCTCCACAGAGAGGGAGCTGGGAGTCCTGGTTGACACCAAGTTAACCATGAGTCAGCAGTGTGTCCTCGTGGCCAAGAAGGCCAATGGAATTCTGGCCTGCATTAGGAGGAGCGTTGCCAGCAGGTGGAGGGAGGTGATTCTGCCCCTCTACTCAGCTCTGGAGAGGCTGTGCCTTGAATATTGTGTGCAGTTCTGGGCTCCCCAGTATAAGAAGGACATGGAGCTCCTAGAGAGGGTCCAGTGGAGAGTTACAAAGGTGATTAAGGGACTGGAACATCTCTTGTATGAGGAGAGTTGGGCCTATTCAGCTTGGAGAGGAGAAGGCTGAGAGGGGATCTGATTAACATGTATAAATACATGAAGGGAGATTTTAGGGAGGAGGGGGCCAAGTTTTTCTCAGTTGTGGTAAGTGATAAGACAGGGAGTAATGGGTGCAAGCTGAAACAGGAGGTTCCATCTCCAGGTGAGGAGGAACTTCTTTACTGTAACGGTGACAGAGCAGCGGAACAGGCTGCCCAGGGAGGTTGTGGAGTCTCCTTCACTGGAAGTCTTCAAAACCCGCCTGGATGCCACCCTGTGTCACATGCTCTAAGTGAGCCTGCTTGAGCAGGAAGGTTGGACTATATGATCTCTAGAGGTCCCTTTCAACCTTGAAGATTCTGTGATTCTGTGAAACAGTTAGACAAGCAAGAAATTATCTACCAGAGAAGTTCCCCTAGAAGCAACCAAATAACCAGCACACTCTCACAAGGATTTGCCTTGCCAAATAACATAGAAAGGAGTTGCAGCTTCCTGTAAGTCATGTTTTGAGGGAAATGATGTGAGTGTTCTTGTGGAAAAGGCCATCGAGAATCAAGCCGTAGTCCTACAGTCATTGCAAAATCTTCTTCCACAGCCAGCAAAGTAAATCTGAGTTACTCCTTATTCCAGAGCTTAGTATTTTTCTAACCCTTGATTTTTATCACTGTAGGTAGTCTTCCATGCTGTGTATATGCTTGTAAGGACCCTAGGAATAGGGGAACATGCCTGAGGCCACTTTTTACTTCATTCTTTCTTACTAAAATTCACCTGCCGTTTCTACCATCCCTGTGCTCTTTCACACGGTCATAAAGGGTGCCTGAGTCAAAGAATTAAGTGTATTTCATTCTTCACAGCATGTAAAGGATCAGATTAGAAAGAAAAGAGCCTCATAGAGGTCACAGATTGCAGAGGAAAACAACATTTTCTCTCAATCCACAAAAGGTCTTGATTTTGACTGACTTAATTCGAACCCCTAAGGTTCTGGGGGAGAGGGAGATTTCAGTTTTCTTTGTTTTGCTTTGAGTTTTTTTTTAAAGAACTAGTTCCCACAGAGTAATTTGAAACATTACAGAGAAACAGTAGAAAAGTCTATTTCAAAGAATCTATTTGTTCCATAATGAAAACATTTTAGCATTCAAAGTTCAATCAGCTCCATACTTTAGATGTATTTTCTTAAGGGAAAATTTACTAGTACTGAAAAAGCATATTTTTCTTCACATTTATACCAGGATTATCCTATTCACTTAAGGAAATTTATTCCTTCTTCACATAGGAACAAATAAGAGATTTTGACTTTTGCTATTTACTTTAGATTACAATATTCTGCGTTGCACTGATTCCTGTATCTTCTCATTTCTGTAGGACAGGAAAATTAAGCACTGAGGTAGTACACTTTTCAGATGTTTTTGAGAGGAAGTTAGACTGGGAGGCTGGAATACTTGGTGTTCTGCATGTCCAGAAAGAAACAAAACAACTCAGAAGAGTTAACCTTTTAAGTAGTACACACAAAGCTCCCTGCTAATGGAAAAATATAAACAAACAAACAACTTTGCTTATTAGACTTGAGACATTAAGATATGCTTCTCCTCAATGTCCTTCTTCCCCATCTCTCAGAATTGCAGCTTGTACCTCTCCCCTCTTCCTCTTTAAAGTTAAAGATAAAAATCATTTTGTAATAAATTTTCTGTACTCTCTTCAGTTTGTAATTATCTTCCAAATCTTTGTACTGGAATTTCTTTTAACATTTATTTAGAACATTGCCCAAACATACTAAAACTGTAAGAAACAGAAGGAAGGAGATGAAGACATTGTGTGGAAAGCTTACATTCAGACTAAAAGCAAACAGCCAGCTGGGAGACTGAATGTACTTTCTGGTTCATATTATTAATTCCCTATTCCATAGGAATATTTCTATGAAAGTAAAATCCATTTATCTGAAGAATGCATTTTGTAGGTAGATTTGTCTCATTTTGAACTACCGTATTAATGTGTATAATGTTCTGCCATTGAAGCCTTCTAGTGCCCAGAACAGTCTTAAAACCAAACTGCAATGAGAGATTTCATGCCACATATGTCCCTGTGCATGTCAGTGAGAAATTTTGCAAAATATATAGTCTAAGGATTTCAAAAGAATGAGGTCAGCTATTTAAAAATGAATCTGTATTTAATAGTATAACTTTCTATTTTTTTTTTCCTTCAGCTTTTCAAATAGAATGAGCCAGACCAACTCCTGCCATAAATGAAATCCAGGACATAGTACTAGACTGTGCTACCCAGCTCAGAGCACACCACGGACACACATCACTGTGCTAATTGCTTCCAGGAAGTTATTTAGGACCTCAGTCCAACAAAGCCTTTGCAGTCAAAATTTCTCACCAACAATCATAAAGGATCAAAATAGCATGAATAAAATCAAAATAGCTTGGATGATAGAGTTTTTCAGGATTAAGCAGTGAGATTTTTACCTGTCCCAGTTGTTCCTCTTTTATTACCATGTGCAGATTTCCATCTCTACAGATTTTCTGATATAAAGGAATGTGTATGAATATATTCTAATATGCATTAGATGTGCCCAAAGAGTATTTTTTTTTTGTCTAATAAAATCTACTCTGGGAGTGCTCTAACAAAAGCAATATCTAGGAATATGAACAATAATTAAGGCAGTAATCTTTTCAATTAGCATAGCTTTTTATAAATAAATTGCATACCTATTGGCCACCCAGTAAAGTGGAGTAGGAACCATGCCTTAGCAGTTTAGCAGTGCCTACTCCATGGAGTAGGAACTGCCTTAACCTTTCCTAAGAGCCTAAATACTTTGTTCCATGTAATAGTATTGAATTTGCATTTTAGTAGACTGCACTAGAAAGAAAAAAGGAATCAAGGGAAAGGGAAGGTCCAAAAGCAGACCTAAAAATATTCCTTATTGCTCTTTATTTGGATCCACTGAGAAGATATTAGGGCTAAGAAGTTCTATAAAATCTGGAAGTAAAATACATTATAGTGGCACACACCCACCGTTTTTTCTTCTTTCTAGACCTGTCAGGTGACTTCACATATTTTGTAAAACTAGTAAAGGCTATATACTGAGTTGATTTCAATTGTATGTGGGAGCAGAATGAAGACAGTGCTCTTCAGATAAGTTGAAATTGTACTATTAAAATACAGCTTTCTCATATATGTGTTCCATGATGCAAAGAATTCACAAGCTACTGAGAAGAATCAAGAAAAAAAAATAGAAACTATTCCAAGATTATTATTACTATGTATAAATCATTTGACATTGAAAAGCAACAAAACAAAACCTTTTTTTTTCCATTTGGAAAAAGAGGGAGGGCAAATATTACATATTACTCCTTTCTCTAAGAAAGAAAGAATATTCAACTCTGTAGTATAAAACATACTTATTAGTAGACATTTGGGAGCACTGAAAATTAAAAACAAACATTTAATATACTTTACAGCACTTCTATGCTTTCAGACAAGGGATCTTAGGATTTACAAAATAAACTGTTATTAGTGAAGTTCTACACAAAGAAGAAATTTTAAAAACTATCAAAAATAAATAGAAAAGAATAAATGGGAGAGGAAAAAAAAAAAAAGAAGGAAAAAAAGAGGAGAATATTTCCAGCAAAATATTCTAGCAATCATTTTGGAAAGCATAGGTAGATATGATCTTCACCTGAGCTTATGAGTATATTAATTTCTACCAATCCAATTTGAAAAGTTTGCACTTTATGCAGGCTCTGTTTTGCTCAACATTTTGCACATTCATGGCCCAGCTAAGCAGACACATTCTTTCGGAATGTCTTTTCTCTAAACAGTCTCAGGCATCCAACAGTAGAAAAGATGGAGAGATTCCCAGAATAATAATTTCTACTCTTTGAGAAGTAGGAGATAAAGGAAGAGAATATTAAATCTCCTTTGATTTCATTTTTTGTAGAACAACTGTTTAATTGATAGATTATCTGTTTTCCTTCGTATCCTGGAGCTTTCTTCCCCACCTTCTCCTCTCACCCCTTCCTGTTCCACTCACCCCCTCACCCCAACACACACTCGTGAAATACCTCCCTCTTACAAGGGAACAGCCTGTAGCAACAGTGACAATCCAGAGCTGTGGATGATATTTCTGCAAGACTGAGAAATCCCTCACATACTGCACGTGAAACACAGCCTGCAGAAGGTCAAGAACACACTCTTAGTCTTTTTGTCTGGTGATTTTGGCCCGGCTTGTTTCTGCTACTTGCTAATTCACTCCCATGTAAGATGAGGAAAATATCTGTTTGTAAGACTATTACGTCATTTATCTCTTCCCACTAGTTTTATGGTAACAAGAAAAAATATATAGACAGAAAACACAGGACTTACTGGTTGTCCTATATGAGCTTTTCCTCCTTCATGTGTTTTGAAGTGACAGAGGTGAAAAGTATTTTTAGTTGGTCTTCACAACTCAACAACATTTATCTTAAACCCTCTGGCCTAGCAACAAAATGCCTTTCCAAATCTCTTACGCCTTTGGGATCTGGATGCCTCATAAGTAATGACAAGCAATTAGAAAAGATTCATTTCAGAAAAATCAGACCAATTTTTCCTTGCAGAATAGAGTTATGCTAGTTTCTTATCCTCCTAAACCATGAATTTCAAGGAATAGGCAAGAGGTAGGTGAAATAATTGGAATAACGGAGAGAAACACCCTATTTAAAACATTAATATTATGATTCTCTTTAAGTCATACTCAGTTTAGCATGTGTGCCAAAAAGATCAAACTCTCTCCATGGAACCTCTCTCCAAGAGGTTCCTTCTTGAAGATTTTTCCAAGAGAAGAGGAAAAGCAATGAGAGTGGAAACTGAGCTACAGATTGGAAACATAATATACTTGAGATCTTCACTTGAGGCAATAGCAGAGCACAGGTTTTGATGCCAGTGATCTGACTTCTAAGGCTTTAAAATGTGTAAATCTCATACACTCAGTATGGGAGGGAGGGGGAGACTCCACTCTTTTCTCTTTCACTGAAATATCTAGACTATTTGTTTGTTTTATATGACAAAGAATTGGCAATACAGAGAAGTAGGAAAAGTATTTGTCCATGAAGCATCAAAAATAATTTAATATAAAATAAAATAAATAATATATAAAAAATAAATAATATAATAATATAATCAAATAATATAATCAAAAATAAAATAATAACTAATCTTTTTTTTCAAAAAAACATGGTTTCATACTTTAATTTTAAGAATTTAATCTGAATTTTAAGAATTTTAAGAATTTAAGGATTCAATTTTAAGAATTTAAAACATATTTTGTTAAGTATGTTCACAGACAAACATTTATCCAGTCCTTAAATGTATTAATTAATCTTTTCCGGTCTGATGTTACAAGAGTGATATCAAGTGTTTCTGTGAATCAGGAGTAATCTCATTTAAAAACAAAAGAGCTTGGCCTCTGTGACTACTTAGTTAAATATATATCTCAGTTTTAGAACAGATTTCATTTTATTCTATAGAGAATTGGGTTGCAGCTCTTGTACAAAGAATTATAACAGATTTTATTCATTTTATATTTGACAACATTTATTCTTTCAATTCATTTTATTCTTTGCCTCTATATAGGGAATTTAGAGTTGTGATTTACTATCAAATTCATGATTTAGTATTTTCTACTTTGCAGTGTAATGATATAGAACTTTTATTAAGATGACTGCACTGTGTTTTCCTCTGTATTATGCATTTCAATCTTTTTTAAAATATATATGAATTTTGCATGTAAAAACCTTTAATATACTTGTCTAATTTCTTATTCAACAAGAATTTCTTATGCAGACTTCCACTTAGGTTTATGAAAATAATTTTAAGAAAGTGGTTTATGCGTACTGATAAAGATGCAACCTTTCACTTTAAAAGAAAAAGTATATATATACATTTTGTTTTCCAGTCCACCTCCTTTTGGTAGGAAAAAAAAGGATTTTGAGCTGTATACTATATCTTTTTTTTCTTATTAAGCTTTACTTTTTGTCTAGCCCACTGAGCTATAGTGTAACACATCTTTTTTAAGCCTTACGAATAAATTATACATCAAAACAAAATGTCATATTTGATTAAAAAAGAACCTATTCAAACATTGCAACTGGCACCCCTTAGTGTGCAAATGAAGTTGGAATAGCTATTCTGTTTGCTTTTAAATAAAGATGCAGAATATAGTCTTTAATTAAACTCTCTCAGGGTAGGTTTAGCATTACCATCCTACAGAGACACAGTTACCCAAAGATATTTCACAGAAGTGAACAAATATGCTCCTTTAAAGGAAAACGATGGCTCAAGATTATATTACTGGAAAAAAAGCTTTTTGCTTGATGACAAAAATTTACATACATACATTAGCTTTAAATAGTCCATCTTTATAGGATTCTTCTGGTTGATCTTGAAAACTCATTCACTCTACCTACACTTATTATCAGCCAAATCTATTTATGGCATGGAGGTAATTGGTTTCTGACAATAGCAAAGAACTAATTGCCCAGTAGACAAGTAGAAGTGAGTCACCATTAGTTTATCACACCCTAATGTCCTTTTTCTTGATACTCATGAACCAACTTGTCAGTTTGGAACTGCATTTTCTCGTTAAGTTTTTCTGCTTGAACGGCAGTTTATTTGCCTACATAAATCTCAGATTTGACTAGACTATGATATCTCAAATGTTTAACAATACAAGTCTTTGTATTGTCTCCAAAATGATTTTTTCCAGAAAACAAAACAAAAAAATAAAAAAATAGAAAAACATATTCATGAGTGTTTGGATATATATTAGACATATTTGTGAAAGCTGCAGTTCTCTCTTCTCTTCTCCATAACTAGTATTACCCAGCCAGTACTCAGACAGTGTGGGGAAGTGAGAAATGCATTCAGTACATTTCTGTAGTCTAAGCCTCCTGGTACATACTTCTGAGGAACAAACTTTTTCCTATCTTGGGAATAACAACCACTTCGTCCATTTTACCTGTCCTCTATTATCCAGTCTAAATGATGGCAGATGCAGGAAACCCAGCACAACAGAACACAAGTCTGAGCAATGATAAGGAAATATTCACCTTTACAACAACTGTGGAGTTAAAGCAGAGCCCCTGGAAATAACCATAATAAATTAATATAACCCATAAGCTCACCTATAAGGTCCCAGTCCTGGACTGTTAGGATTGTTAGCAACTTGTAAGAACTTGATGTGCAAATGGGATTTGCATTTATGATTTACTATCAGCCAAGATTTAGTTCTTTCATCTCTTTTTTACATTCTTCTGCTATCATTTATCAGCTATCTATCTGTAATACTTTAAGAAATGTTTATTGCCATTCAGATGTTTGCTAGGCTAAATGAAGAAAAAATAGTGAATTGCTTTAAAAATACTTTGAGAATTTATTTATTGTAATATTTATAGAAAGCAGCAATGGAAGGAAAGAAAGGAAATAGAAGTAATGAGTTATGTGCCTTTAGAGGCAAAAGCATCGTCTAATTGTCGTAATCGCTGCTTTGAAATGGTTTGAAAAAAAAAAGCCTTTAAACTGGATTTACACAAAAATATAGTCACAGCTAGGTAAAGATTTGGTTTCTCAGATATTCTATGTTCTATCAGGCTAAGTAGCATTGGTGGGTGTGGGTTATTAAGACTAGAGTTTTCGCATATCTCTAATACAGATGGCTGCAGACCCATTTAGTTTTAAACTAGTTTAAATTAGAACAAAAATTAAAAGTTTAAATGAGTCAAATGATCTGCACTCTTCAGGAGCTTATTTCTTGCTGTTGGAAGCTTTATGGTGATTAGTTCTGATGTCACAGAATCTTAGAGTCACAGAATCACAAGGGTTGGAAGGGACCTCCAGAGGTCATCTAGTCCAAACCCCTGCCCACGCAGGGTCTCCTAGAGCACGAGGCACAGGGCAAGTGGATTTTGAAAATCTCCAGAGGAGATTCCACAACCTTTTGGCAGCCTGTTCCAGTGCTCTGTCATCCTCACTGTTCAGAAATTTTCCTTAGTTCCTGTGGAACTTTTGGCGCTTCAATTTGTGGCTGTTTCCTCTAGTTCGATCAGGGAGCACTGCTGAAAAGAGGCCGCCCCATCCTTCTCACTCCCTCCCTTGAGGTATTTCTGCATGCTAATCAGATCCCCTCTCAGCCTTCTTCAGGCTGAACAGGCCCAGCTCCCTCAGCCTTACCTCATAGGGCGGATGTTCCAGGCCCCTGATCATCCTGGTAGCCCTGTGCTGGACTCCCTCCAGCAGCTCCACATCCCTCTTGTACTGGGGAGCCAAGAACAAGACTCAGTGCTCCAGATGTGGCTGAGCAGAAGGGCACAATCATCTCCTTTGACCTGCTGGAGACGCTCTTCTTAATGCACCCCAGGATCCCTTTGGCCTTCTTGGCCACAAGGGCACACTGCTGCCTCATGGTCAACTTGTCATCCACCATGGTACTCAGGTTTTTCTATACAGAGCTGCTCTCCAGCAGGTCAGTCCTCAGCCTATAGTGATGCCTGGGGGTATTCCTTTCCAGGTGCAGGACCTTGCACTTGCCCTTGTTGAATTTCCAGTCTATGATGCAGATAACTTTGTCTAGATGTAGATGAGATGATTACTACTACCATCAGTCTGTGTAAGCAAGCTTTACCAATGATAAGTCCATAAAGTAGTTCTCTCGTGTGTGTGTGTGTTTGCACATTCCAGAGTTTCTTCTTTCCAACTCTATATACTCTTCACATTTTCTAGAGGCTTTTTTTTGCATTTTGTTTCTCTCAAATGCTCAGTTATCAGTTTAGAATTGACACTGATTTTTCTATAAAATATATGAAGACTGTATGATGCAAAATGGAACTAATGACTTTTCACAGCATTTGAATACTTTTCATGAATTAGTTATACCTATGAAAACAGATATGAAAACTGGAAATAACTCCATTCATTCAAGGATATAGAAAAGGGGAGCAAACCCTGAAATCAAGGACATATTTTCCTGATTTTTTTTTTTTTTTTTTGTAGTATGACTTTTTTTTTTCTGGCTATTTGAAGTCAGCTGTCATACAGTTCTAATTGTCAAAGACTTTAGACAGGCAAACTGCACAAAAATGTAATAGTCTCATTTGAGAGTCTTTCCCTTGATATACTTGTGCCTGTATTTGTCTCCTTAAGAAATGATGTGGTCATTTCACATATACTGACTATTATCTCTGAAGATTTTTAGGCACTGGAAGAGTAGGGATCATGATTTTAAAAAAAAAGTCAAAAAATGTGTTAGCCAAAAAAGGTCAAAAAATCTTCAAATTTCTTGCATTTGCATGATGACTAAAATCCAACAGAGAAAAAATACACTTTAAAGTGTCAGCATGACTAAGGGAGAAAAGAAAATGCCACTGAGAAGAATGATTAACTAATGGCAAATGAAATAGCACACTGTGTTTACAGCCTTATTATATGTTAAAGAGCAGAACTAGGTTAACCCAGAGAAAGCTCTGAATCAATATTTACAATTAGATCCTGTATTTGAAGAGGAGTTGAGAATCAGAATACTGATCCTTTTGATGCAGAAAAATAAGGTTCCTAATTGCCAGAGTAAGATCAAGCATCCACATGGGTACTCAGATGTTCTCCACAGTCAATAGTGTCTGCTGTTTTAGAAAAAAATTATGAGACTCACTTAAGAGCAACCAGAAGGTAACTGTTGAAGGCAGTATCCCACTATTTTCCCTGCTCCATATGTTATAATCAGGACATTTATCTTTCCTTTGGTAATCACACATGGAGTTTTCTTGTGGAGCTTGAAGCATGCTTCTTCCTTTTCAAATGAATGAAGAGTCACTCCTTTAAAACCTGGAGAAATCTGAATTGTCAAGGCTGCTTCTTGTACAAAAACAAGACACAGTTTTGATTTTTTCTGCTATCAGAGATATTATTAATACACTTTTTTTTTCTACCTTACCTGACTCTTCACCAGTCTACCTGGCCAAGGCCCTTTCTTCACTCTGCTTTGAAATGGTGTCATTACTTAAAAATATTAGCTATATCAGAGAAGAGGGCACCAAGAAGCATAACTCTCTGGTTCAGATGTTTTCCTTGGGAGAGAAGATTGCTGGTTTAAAGAAGTCAGAGACTTTATGTGATGCAGAAAGCAGTGGAGCAAGCATGAGTTAAGCACCTTATGAAATAGCCATTAAGTCAAGTCAGGGCAACTCTGGGCATATACAGAAGCAGGCTATGGTATCTTGGGAAATGTGATATTCAAAAATAGACAATAAAGTAATTTTTAAGCATTTCTAGGGTTAAGCAAAAGTTCTCAGGATTCTGAGAACTGCCCAAATTCTGCCCAAGTCTTACTTAAGTCACATAAATCCTTTTTTGGATCTGTCCCTTAGCCTCATCCAGACTTCTTTCAAAACAAATTTATTTATAGTTGTCCATTGTGTCATATGACATATTGCATAAACATGGAGTCATTTGGATAGGCATCAGATACATATTTTCCCACTTTGACTTGGGGAGGGGAGAGTAATGCAAAGTTTACAATAAGTCTAGAAATGTTGTAGACAAACTAGAATTTTTATGATGTGCAGACCAAATTCATGATGAGTTTTTCCCTCTGTACAGGTCCTAGGTCTAATCAGAGAGAAATAATCTACTATCTCTTTCTAGGAAATTCTTGCTAGGAATTATTTTAAAATAAAAGAAATTGTTTTTATATTAAATGAAAAATTCCTGACCTTATTTAAATCTGAAATACAGAATGATAAATTACTGTTGATTTGTTAGCTTTTACTTATACAGTAAAGTATTTGATTCTCTGGGTTCAAATATCTTTTACAGTATTTGTACTGAGGAAAAGGAGCAATACTGTGCTAATTAATGATTCAGAGAGAATGATTAGTCTATTAGAAAAATATTGAAACTAACGTAGTTTATTTTCAGAGCCTAATACATAAGTATCTAAAAGTACAAGGATTTCAGGTTTTCAACTTGAAAACTTCACTTAAAAATGAGATAGACATCTTTTGTCCATGAGGTATATCATAAGATCAGAAGAACCTCATTCATGAAATAACTGTCACTCTCAAACCCAGGGCGGGGAAGTTATCTTTAAGTCAACTTGTTTTAACTTTCATCCTCAATAAATACGGATACCAACTAAGCATTAAAAATTACTGCTTCATTTCACCATATTTTAATCAGAGGTTTCTTTAAGATAATTGTCAGATCATTTTCAAGGCTTTCCCAATACTTGAAATATACTGTTTCTCTTAATCATCCATACTGTAGGTCCACAACCCTTCATTATCCAGAGCTCTCAAGTAAAACACAGCTGTTCCAGGTTCTGAAGTGAAGTGGTCACAATTTGAGAGGTGATGCATATAATGGCATAACAAATGTGGCATGCCATTAAGCTTAACAAAGAAGTTAATGTCATTTTGAAAAAAATACTTAGATTAAATAATGAAACATACAGAAGTCCCAGAGAAACATTTTGAATGGCAAGATTTGTATAGCAAATATCATCATGTACTTGAATAAATATGAGACATTTGCAAACTAATTTCTGCCTTATATTGTTCATTTGAGTCTTAGAAATACAAAACCACTTCTTTCAATTATATTACAGTCCACAGTCACTTCTTCCAGAGATCATTCTTATTGCACAACAGTTTTTTTCAGGCTGATAAAAACTCTGTTCTGCACTTTTCCCCTATCAGCTCTTTCCCTATAACTAACAGAGCAGCCTGCTCTCAGAAGCTTTCTTCACAGATGAAATATAAATCTTGTAATAGCATTAGACTTGGAGCTACATTTCCTCATACTTATAACTTATGCATCTTAAAATACTTAACTGAAGTGGTTCTCAGTATCTTCAGTTTTACACATAATAAAAAAATCTTAATTTTATAAAGAAATAATCAGTTTCTCTTAATTTTATTGATTTTTGCCTTTTCTACATGGACCACAATACCTTATAGAAGCTTTCTAATCAGAATTTCATAATAAATAAGAGTATTGTTTTTTTTCTTAAATTGAGAATGAATATTCAAACTCACTCATTCTCCATAATTTAGTACTCCTTGAAATATATTTTTGTTTTTTTTCAGATTTCATAAGGAATAAAAGTTAGAGAAAGAATACCATATCTGAAAATCTCCACCTCATGTTACTCTCTCCTAAAATAATCTCATACTCTCTCCATAAAAAGAAAAAAAGAAAATAGTGAAGGTAACTAATTCTGGACAATTTCTGACGTTGCACTGAACTTTTCAGATAATACTTCATTTCCTAATAATTAGGATTGTAATCCTAATGCATTCCCACACAGTTTCACATCCTTTACATATAATTCTGAATCACAACATGCATCAGCAAAATGACTTAGTACAATCTAAAAAGATTATATTCCATGTGTTATTTTTGACAATAAGTCAAAAAAGTTTAATCACATGATATATTCAGAATAAACACTGGGTTGTATCCTCAAGTTACAAGACAAAGGAAATGAAAGGCCTGCCATATCCAAGTAGAGAGTTCAACAAGAACCAATCAGTAAATCCTGAAATGCAAGCAGTCATGAGTCATTTCAGTACAATTATTTTTCAATGACGTATTTGTGTAAAATATTACATAGGACTTCTGTTTATATATATGGATTTTATTTCTATGAGCTCTTTACAGATACTTCATCTCATCCTGGGGTTTGTTTGGTTAAACACTCATCTCTCACTAAGATTTTTTTAACTTTGTTTCAAAGTGAGATTCTGACCCCACCATAGAGGCTCTATTTAACTACATGCTATGAGTTCAGACCCATTTCAGCCTTATTAAAGGAGCCTAAACGCACTGCTTTTTATAGACAATATAATTCAGAAGACCATATGCACTTTATTCATCGCAGCATCCTAAAAAGGGCTTAGGTGAATTCTGCCTGTCTAAATTCAAAGGAATAATTCAAATCAGTGATAATGTCAAAGAAAGTAATTTTTGGCACTATACACATTCGAAGCATATTCAGCAATCTTAATCAAACACTACAATCACAATATCTATTGATTTATTAATAATTCAGTGTTAAAAAAATCATCTGTCAGTACATGTAAATATGTGGGAGTTACAGTTTATAATATCATTTTTGGTCATTTTTTTCTAATCAACTTAAAGGTCAGATGATCAGCTGATGAAAAGAGTTCAAGGATACATTCCACATAATCAACATTTTGTATTGTGCCACCAGTTTCCTTCAGAGACATGCAAAAATCTTTTTCCTGAAACTCTAGCTCTGTGAATCATGAGATTTTCTATTTTCATAACTGAACTGGGAAAATGAAGAAAAGAAGATACTTGGTTTAGTATCAAATATTTTCTATAATGAATATTAGATGTTTTGTGTTGAATATTTCCATGATTATTATATTTTTATATTTTCACGAACATTTCCATCTCCTAGATATTCTAGATAATTTTCTTTTTAAAAATGCAGAAAAATTAAAAAGTAAGATTTGTCAATTTGCAAACAAAAAAATTTCCTAGAAATTAGTTAAAACCATAATTTCAAAATGCCTGGGATAACATGTTCCTACATTAAAATATTTTCTTATTTTTTTTGATGATATATCTAATGAATATTTGGACTTCCAAAATACTGTAATTTTAATGCCTTTATTATTTCAAGAAAAAAAAAAGTAATCTCTGCTCCCAAATCTTTTACTATTCCTTATTGAAATACTAAAATGTGATCCATAAGATCTGACAGCCCAGGTTCCAGGTCCCATGACGTATACATGCAGCCATACAGACTACAGGCAGCACACTACTGCCATTTGAATTTCAGAGAATGACAAGGAGGTTTTAAAGGAAAGGTAATAATAATCATTAGCTGATTAGGTCTGTTCCTGGGTGCATACATTTGTACTGAAAGACCAGAATACTGGATTGGGGTCAAGTATAAATAATAAAACAAAATTCTGGAACATTTAATCTTGATTTTTCATCTTTATTTTGTTTTGTTTTGATTTTTTTTTCTTAATATCTGTTAAGTTTTTCCTAAACTGATCATTGTTAAATTTCAAGACTTCTAATTTTCATAATAATCTTGACCAAGCATTTTGAAATCTGTTGCAGAAAAAGTCAGCAAGAGGATATTAGATACTGATGCAGAGTAGGAGCAGGCAAGGAGAGAGGATCAGTATTAGACAAAATCTGGAAAATTCTAGATGTAATTAAAAAAAAAGGAATTCATTTAAGCTATAGAGCTTATTAAAGCAGCAGATACTTGACTAGGTAGGGTTCCCAGAAGCACTGGGAGACAAATGAATTGCAAATGAAAGTCTTAGAAAGTCCACCCTGGCTCACCTGTCAACCTGGCATGCACCATCACTACAGATGATGGAACTGTATCACTGAAAGCTGTGTGAGATCAGCATATTCTCTTGTAGATTGGTTTTTGGACCTATAAAATACATGTAAATCACAAGCCCTGTATAAGCAAAATAAGCCATAAATACTATAGAAATTCTTTTTTTCCCCCACAAAAATCCATTACCTGATCAACTAATGAGAATCTACAAATCTGATATTTTTAAAAAGTCTAGTTGCTATTAAAAAAATTCATTTTTCACTGGGAGCTTAAATATTGATTTTTTTTTTTCCTTTAAGGATTGAAAATCCTTATATAGAAGAATGATTGATCAAAAGATCAGACTTAAATCAGTAAGCTTGACTGGACTGGAAAAATAGTTTTATATATTCTCTTTCTTCATTGCTAAATTGCCTATTACCTTCAATATTTTTCAATATAATTATTTTATTTTTGCCCAAATATACTGCTGTGATGAGGAGTAATTATTTGTGGGAGTAAGAACGATTATCAGCTAGCATTTTTACTGAGATATGACTTATTTCTCAGTTGCACTTTTTGCAAAACTGAGAACTGAAAGCCCTACAGGAAGGATTTTGTAATTTTTAGCAATCGTGAGTGGCATTCCTATGGACAGTAGGCTTATCTGAGCTGTGGGAAAAGCTGTGGAAGTGCTGCTTTTTGCTTTTTCTTTCCCTAGTTAAAATATGATTTAATAAGTAAAAAAAGAAACTGCAGAACTTTTAAGTTTCTGTGGTAAAATATGCTCCATGCATCATTGAAAGAGAAGGTACATATTTTCTTTTTCCTTTTTCTTCAGATTTCAATCTGACTATATTTCAGTAGGTTAGTAGTTAGTAGGCTTGCTCCCTAATGACCAGATAGCATAATTCAATAGCATATTTCAAAATATTAAATCATTTCCACATTAGACCTGAAGCTTATTTCACTTGGGGAAAAAAAAGAAAAAGAATTGATAATTGCCACTGACTTCAACCAAAGCTTTGCAACACTAACAGTGTTGTTGTGGGCACACACCCAGTAAGCCAATAAACTATACAAATACATCAGTATCTTCAACTGCTTGATGTCTCCCTATGTCAAAACAGATCTATAATTCATAAAGGAATTCAGTTAATTACAGACTGTAAGATCTGTTTCACATAGTACTTGTCTCAAATAATAATTTAAATGAAATAAGCAGTACCAATGATGATGCAGACAAGGAAAGCAACTGGGATGCATAGCATGGTGCGACAGGAATCAGCACAAGTGCTAGGAGTTTCCACTAGCTGTATGTTGATTTCTCAGTTTCATGTGTCAGATGAGTAATTACATGTCAGAAAGGAACATGTTATTAATTTCCAGGATATACATGACTACTGCCAATAGAAGCATGTGAGAGAGATGAGAAGCCTTCCATTTTTCATTCAGTATTCATTAAAACTCCTTAAGTATTCACTATATAGAACCAGATTCAACTTCAGAACTTGCAGCTGTTGACAAGAAAGCAATGTCTTTGTGTTTACAGGGACATGCATGTAAGGCATTCAAATTTTACTTTAAATAAGACCTGTGTCCTTCTGTTAGCAGAGACATTTGGTACTTGCAAACCCTTCAAACAATATTTGAGAAGAATCTGCTTTATATTGTAATAAATGCTGTATTTGTCTAGTTCTGTTTCATTGTTGTCGGTAGCAGTTGCAGTATTTTGAGCAAAATGTAATGCAATGAAGTTTATGAAGCCAAGACTCAATGCAGCATGCAATAGCACAGTCATTTGTACATATTTGCATTGCCCAAGCTGTTTGCGAATAGTAGGTAGCTGAGCTAAGCTTAATTTAATTATCTCCTAATGGTATATTTTTTCAGGAAGCTCACTTAACATCCGATTTATCTTAGAAAAACGCTGAGATTATGCTTCAAAACCTCCCTCTACTTCAGCTGTAGAAGAATTCCTTAACTATATATATTCAAATGTGTTCATCTTGCATTTACTTCTGCAAGAAATATAATTTCATCTGGGATTTGTTGTGATGTAGAACCCAAGACTACCTTATGTGACTTAATTCCAAGCTTTAGCAGCGTTCCTATCTACTCTAGTGAAAAGGAGTGAAACTCCATCCCAGACTTCTTTTGCTGCCAAGTACTGCAAAGAACTTTTTCTTGTGAGTTGCTGTTTGCTAAATTATTTGGGAGAGGGGAGGAGGCCATATGGAAAGCAATGAAAAGCTATTTATACTTTGGCAATGTTTGAAGTTATGAGTTACCCACCAGCCTTCGCTGTAGATCAAAGTCTGAATGCTGTATAAAAATGTCACCTGACTTTTTAGCTAATATTTTCCTGTTAATAGATATAGAATGAGTATTCATTCTGCTTTTGTTTTGACTTACTGACTTTCCTTAAGATTTCAGTCACTTAACTTTCATAAAAACAACTGGAGGAGCTGAAAAGGGTCAGCTAGGTCTCACGAGCACAGACTTGTGTCTTTGCCCTGGGTCTCCCAGATACACCAACGTTTCTTTCTCTGGTTTCAGTTGAAAGGGAAGTTGTTGGAGGGACAGATTTGGCAATGATGGCACAGAGCTTATGTTTTTATCTTATCTATTCCTGATGCTACAGTAGCTTCGTTTTTCTGTTCCAAGCTCAAGTCTGTGCTGACTGAAAAAGCAGTATATTAAAAAAATGCTTAAAATACAACACCCACCAAAAGAAATCAAAGCCAATCCATTAAAATCTAAAGTGTAGCTGTTATTAAAGCAATGTAAAAATAAATCTCTCCAATCTAGGTTATATTTATGCTCTAAATATGCTGATGGGGTTTAGAAAAATGTATTATTTTATGTAATTTCAGATTCTGCTG
>JAUBOD010000132.1:1008622-1049121 GCA_032353885.1 Nothura maculosa
AAGTCCAGCTGGTGAATGGTCATGAGCGTTGTTACCCAGAGGTCCGTGTTGGTATTGGCCCTCTTTAAGATCTTAACCTTTAATATCAATCACTTGGATGAAGGGATGGAGTGTATCCTCAGAAAATTTGCAGATGGCACCAACCTGGGAGGAAGAGTTGGTCTGCTTGAGGGTGGGAAAGCTCTGCAAAGGAATCTGGACAGTTTGTATCAATGGACCACCTGTATGGCAATAACGTGAAATGCCAGATCCTGCACTTAAATCAAAATAACCGCATGCAGTGCTGAAGGCTTGAGGTGGAGTGGCTGGACAGCAGTATGGCAGAAAAGCATCTGGGGGTGTTGGTCAACACCTAGCTGAAGATGAGCCATTAGTGTGCCCAGGTGGTCAAGAAGGACGACGGCATTCTGGTTTGTACCAGAAATAATGTAGCCTCAGGACCAGGGAAGTGATCATTCTCCTGTACTCAGTGCTGGTGAGGCCACAACTCGGATGCTGTGTTCAGTTTTGGGCTACTGACTAAAAGAAAACACTGAGGTGCTGGAGAGCATCTAGAGAAGAACAACAAAGCTGGTGAAGGGGTTGCAGCGCAGACCTTATAAGGAGTGGCTGAGGAGCTGGGGCTATTTAGTCTGGAGAAGAGGAGGCTCAAGGGAGACGTTATTGCTCTGTACAATTACTTGAAAGACACCTGTAGTGAGGCGGGAGTCAATCTCTTCTGCAGAATAACTATGGATAGGACAGGATGAAACGGCTTCAAGATTCACCAGGGCAGGTTCAAGTTAGACATTAGGAAGAATTCCTACATAGAAAGAGTGGTGAAGCATCGCAATAGACTGCAAGGGAAACGGTGGAATCACCATCCCTGGATGTGTTCAAGAAATGCGTAGATGAGGCACTTAGGGATATGGTTTAGTAGGCATAGTGAAGGGTTTATGGTTGGACTCAGTGATCTTGCAGGTCTTTTCTATAGATTCTATGATCCAAATGATAGGGCTGAAGCATTACTTGAAATCAAACAAAAAAAATCCATGTTATGGGCAAATTACTGAATTAATAACATTTTGCAATCCTGATTTTGAAATAATACGGATTTTAGAGGTCAGTTCACATGCGCATGGAATGTTTTAAAGAATGTAAAAAGCCCACATAAATGTCCATTGAAACATTAAAGATTTTATTCCTAATCCCATGTTTACATGGGATTTCTAAAAGTATTGATATAGATTATATTTATACGGAGGGACATACTCAGGGAGATGTGGACCTCAAAAGGAGCCATTGGGCTCAGTTTTACAAAATAAAAACAACCAAAAAGAATAGTTTTTATAAAACTAAATTAAAATGATTTGCATAATTTCTTTAGATATATTCCTTGAATGTTCATAATATCCATTTCCAATATTTAAAAATTATAAGCAAATAAGTTAGATATAACTCATGATTTCAAAAGCTTTGAACTACTCTAAATACTTACTTATGGCAACCAGAGGTGGAAAGACATGTTAAAGAAAGCCCTTGTTTGAATTAAACATAGTACTAATTCAAATTCATCTTTACAGAAGAAAAAAATGTTATATATAAATAAATGTTGAATATAAGATAATTAGGAGGAAAATATATATGCTTATATTCTGGTATTTTATATATACCATGTTTGTCTGTGGAATAATATTTTGAAAGAATACGTGATTGAACTTTGCTTTTACTATTTAAAGCATCAAAGTTAAATATTAATACAAGTTGCACATTCATCAGTCAGAAGAGGTTTAGATTTTTGACCAGTTGGATGGTTTAGAAAGGCTGCCTGTGAGGTTTACATTACTTTTTTAAAAAATGATTTTTATGATATTGCTGCTGTTTAATCTATACTTTCCAAAGACACTGTATAGAAAGATTAGTTTCTGAAAAATGGCCTTCTGGTTACAAAACTGAAAGAGAAATTACAGATGTATATAAAATAAAAGATGTTTTAAAACTCTATAAAAATTATTATTATGAGAATCACTTTCTACAAGGTTTCCCAGCATTTTTACACATGCAGGAAACAGTAATTACTCTGAATTATGACATGCCTTTTATTTACTAAAGACCGTGCTTTATGGTGCTGTCAATTGGTTAAAATTCCAGTTAACTGTAGCTACAAATACACAGCTATAAATGCATGATTAGAGCTACAGTGATGCTGAGCTGTCCAGCCAAATGAGTTTATGAACATATTAGTAGTTACCAAAAAATGCCAGTCCCCTGATGTTCATGGTTCGTTTTCTGCCATCAGAGTTTACTTTTAGCTACTATCAACAATACTAATTGTTCGTCTCCTATAGAAAAGTTAATTATATTAATTACATCACAAACAAAAGTCTAAAACAGCACAAAAGAGTGATTCACAGTATGCCTCTGATTTTTCTTTTTGTTCTATCCAGCCACCCTCCATGATGCAATAATTAGTATATGTAAGGTTTCTTTATCCATTTTTGCTTTGATTTATAGCCTATTAGCCTGTGGTTTGTTTCATAAATGCTGACGGGGCAGCATTTTTAAATCTTTTAAATCTTTAAATCTTTTAAATCTTGGCACATAATGGCACTTGTAAATCTTTTTAAATCTCTTAAATTACTGTCTGCCTGCTCATCAAGCTGCCTGCTATCAATGAAGAGCTGTTCTTGGCAACAGGCTTCAAACAAATCAAGGTGCAGAACTGTTCATAACTGTTCTCATAAGATGCAGAACTGTGTAAGCAGATATCCTGAAAGGATACCATGTCTGATCAGGAAAGTGATCCTAGAGCTGATCTTTGATGAAACCTTGACAAGTAGAATAAATCTTTTATAAGTCCCAATGTCTAGGGTCAGGTCATTAACTTCTAATGTCCCTACGAGAGAGAAATGGTTAGATAAAAAGGCAGTTATTAACAACTCACTGCCAGGATACTAAGGCTTCTGTTGTTTGAACTCTTGAGGCCTTCGATGCCTTGGAAAAATTTCTGTCATTTAGGAACCTAAAATTTCAAGTAGTTGGCAGCTGGAAGGAACCTCAGGGTTTTGTTTGGAATTGTTTTACAACAGTCTGCCCCAGGCAAAATGCTTTCGTATCGACAAGACCCCACTTTACAAGATATTTTACAGTAAATTATGTTTGGCATGTCTTGCAAACAGAAAAGGCCTCTTGCCAGAGAAAAGAAGAAAAAAAATCCAATATTGAAAGGGAAAAAGGGAAAGACACTGTACGCTATGGCATGGAAAAGCAGTCAGGCATATATTACATAGAATAGTTGCTAAAATTAAGCACTGGCAGTATAGTTATCTACACTAGAGAGTAAGATCCCCTTTTAAGGAGTGATTCATTTCTTCCTAAAATGGAGTTAGAGTAATTTAACTACTTCTACTTCCTGCATGCTCTAAAGGCAGTGTAGACAAGATGTCCAGATATAGATGTTTAGATATGTTCTTTTACAGCTATACATGTGTGAGGTCAAATTAGAGGATGATATCCATACAATCATATGAATCTTGACAAGTTTTACCTAAACCAATAAAGATTGGCTATATTATATTGAATCCAAAAGGAAAATGAAGAGTAGCGAAGTGTGGGTATTTTAAGAGCAAGGAAATAAACAGACTCAAGGCGGATAGGATACTTAACATTCATATACTTCTATGTGAAACACAAGTAAATGTTTAAGGGCTTAAGCAATGGAGACAAATGTTTTCATACAACCTTCAAGACTTTCCACAGATCCCCATAATTTATGTTTGTGTGACGGAAAGGGAGGTATAAACCTATGCTCCCCATAATGGAAATTAGTTACCCAAGTCCCATGGTATAGCATTCCAAAGGGAATCAGTACAGTAGTAAAGAGAAGCAGAAGACATTTTTAGCCAACATTTTACCACTGTTTTCAGTGGTATTTCCTGAAATGCTAGCTTTGCACAAAGCTAGAATCAATGTCTAATGCAGTCAATGAGAATCTCTTTCCACTGGTGTCAGTTGTTTAGGGGAGCAGTGCTATTTTGGAGTTTCAGTTTCACAGATTTGAAAGTCTTGAGTATCTTTAGGTGTATTTATTCATATAAATTAAACATATCTCTTTAAGGAGCACAAAATATATTAAGGTACAGATTCATTGCAGCACTTTAATTTTAACATTGCTACTATTAATTTTAATGCCTAAAATACATCCTTAAGGAAAATATCAAATGATTTAGGAGGATAACCTCTAGTCATCATATGTTTTATAACATTTTTAATGCACAAAATATTATGATAATGTGTTGAATAAATGAACTATGTAAAATAATCTAAGAGTCTTAAAAGAAAGGGATAGTAGAAAGTCCTTGCATCTCTCTGAGACTGGTGCAAACTAGTACTCTTCAAAAGCAAAATATTTACTCTTCCCAAGTGGTGTTTAAGCCCAAGATAACTGCTGCCAGAATTTCACAGTATTCAAAGAGAGTTGAATCAGTAGGCAGGAAGTTCTTTAAATATGTTTTGCCACTGATGGGAAAAAGTCAGCAAGGGACAAAGAAGGCAGTACCTTCTGGACTGTGGTTTCTTGAAAAAAAGAAAAAATAAAAAAAACAACTGACCAACAGTAATCCCAGGCAAACTGAGAGCTGCACACCTTAAACTTAAGGCCATCCTCTAATCCTTCTTCACATCTTCTATCCTCCGACCAAATGGTATTTAAATAATTTTTCATAGTTAATATTCATAGGTTGAAGAGGAGGAAGCCCATTCACAAGGTCACAGGTTAAAGTCTGGTTTTCATGGCAATCATCACAGATCACTGACTTAATTTTTAAAACATGCAGACAGTCCATGCTCTTTCTGGCTTTCACTTATATTTCTACATTAGTGAAGTCAGTACTTAGAGATTTTTAATGAGTCATTTCCTATCTAAATATTCTTCTTTGCTACTAGGCTGATTCATAAGCAGGGAATCAGGCCTTTGGTGTGATGAAAAAGTTAATATAAGGGCCTTCTATGCCTTCAGCTTAGTAGGGCTGAGCTAAGGCTCTTCCTTAAAATCCTTACTAATGGATTTGAAGCAGTTTTGCTTCATAGTTGTTACTGCTGACCAGTATAATCTATAGATATTCAAAAGAGATCTGTATCAGCACCTGGTGTGTTCTATCTGATTTAAAAACTAATTTTATAAAAATGGATCAATATAGATACACATAACTGCTGAAAAATAGTTCTAAGAAACTATTACTCATGTTCCAGGGACTTTCTTTTCATGGATCGGTTCACTGGCCCTTGGTGGCCTGAATATATTCATGCACCCCTCCTCATCCTGATGGCTACACTGGTTTTGCCTCTCCACTTGCATTTCCACAGCCATTTGTGTATCCCTAGGAACAATAATGTGCACTTTTGTGCATTTATGATACATAGTATGTAGATGTAAAACATTAGGTTTCAGATATATTTAATTTCTCTGTTGTTATACATTTCTTCTTCTAAAAAAGAGGTAAAAACACTGACAATGAGCTCTATTCTGAGTAATCTTAATAATCTTTTACAGGTTCCTTTGAATGAGTTTGCAGCAGGCAAAGATCTCCAACATAAGGCTCAAGGAATAAAATATTAAGGACACCTTTTGACACTAGCATTCCTGCTAATAACTTACTTCACAATGATTGTGTATGCCCTGTTGTTTTATGGCAGGTCCGCAAGTCTTTACTTAAACTCAGCAGGACAAAAAAGAAATGATAGGAGGAGCCATAACTATAGAAGTATGTTTTCAAATTATATCTGTGTATATTCCATCCATGGATCACCTGTAAGTACCAAGGATAAAGCTAGAAGAAATATTTAATTTAACTGAGGTTTACAGAATGTTACTGTGAATTTCCATTCTAAAACTATTTGTCTGTTGGAAGTTCCATACTGAGTGATAAAAATTTCCTGAAACTTAAAAAGCAGTGTTTGAAAAGATAATTTAGCTTTACATTTAATCATAATGAGAACAAAAACTTGCACAAAAGAATTGCTTTATTTTACAGAATGCTGCCAGTAATAAATCCAGAAAAGTCCTGGAATGTGAGTATTAGTTCCTTAGAAAAACTTTTATTTTCTAGCAGTTATGTATATCTATATAGACCTATTTTCATAAAAGCAGATACAGACCTGTAGCTGTGTGTCTGTAGCTCTGTATCTGTTGTAGCCCTCTATGTAGGTAAGGATATTGAGCTGGCAGGTAAATTAGTTGTTGTGTAACTGAGCACTAGAGCTCCTACAGTGCTTCCCATTCATGAGCTGTATTGTGCTGCACCAGGCAGTACAGAAATGACCTAAGCCTGCATACCCTCTGCTTAACATAAAGCGTATCTCTTTTTTTTCCCCAGATAGATTCCCTGCATGTATACAGCCCTGTCTTTCTATTTGCTCAGTTCTATCTTTCTGAAGGAGACAAACAGTCTAAGATTAGAAAAACAGATTATTTTTTAACAAAATGGCTTGTAAAGCTTTCTGCAAAGCTTCAGCAGATCTTTAATGCTGTTATTAACTTGCAGATAGACTTGATTTGAAAAAAAAAATTAGTTGCTGCTTTCCAAAAGCAATCCCTTTTGTTTTGCTAGGTTTCCTTTGGTCTGTACATCTCAATTCCAGTTCAGTACACCAAAGCCAATGATTTTAGAAGAGATAGCAATGTCTCCACATTCTGCAGGTTTTATTTACTAAATAAGGAATAAAGAGAAGAGAAAGCTTTGCCAAAACTGTCCGAGTTCCAACACTAATCAAATTCAGAAAATATAGGAAGTCTCCTCTCTCAGCTCTGAAGACAAAATCCTGAAACATGAATACGACATACATCATTCTCATGTCATAAGAAAAATATCCTTTCTATAGAAGATTATAGGTACTAAATTTAAGAATCAAGAATGGCATAAAGTAATTTTTGTACAAACTGCAAAGCGGACAGTTAGAATCAGTCTAAAGCATTCATTCAGAACTGAAAGGAAAAATAAGTATTTCAAAAATTTTGATGGACTTTTGCGCACAAGGAGTGGGTTTTGCAACAGATATAATACATAAAAGTATAATGAGAACTAACATTTTCTTATTATATATCAGTGTAGTCGGGCTTCCTTGTACGGATGGTACATGAATTCTAGTCATGTTCAACATGGATAGTCCATTAAATAGATTCCTTCTTCTTGTGTTGCTTTGTTTTTTACTTTGTATTAAACAAGCAATTTATGAAATTAGTCCCTTCATAGAGCTTTCTCTAGCTGTAAGAATGAGTCTTCTGTCTTTCATGGAAAGAATGGTTGAGATTCTAAGGGACCTTTGGAGATCATCGAGCCCAAACACCTTGCTCAAGCAGCATCACCTAAAGCACATTGCTGAAAATCCTATATCTTGAAGATTTCCCAGGAAGAAGAGTCCATAACCTCTTCAGGCAACCTGTTGCAGTGCTCTGTCACACTTACAAGGAAAATCTTTTTCCTTATGTTCAGACACAACCTCCTGTGCTGAAGTTTGTGCCTGTTGGCTCTTGTACCACAATACGAGACCTCTGAGAAAAACGTGGTCCCATTCTCTTTACACTCTCTCTTATACACATTGGCAAGATCACCTATCAGTATACTCTTCCTCCTACCAAACAGTCTCAATCTTTCCTCATGTTTCAGTCCCTTACTCATCACAGTAGCCCTTCATGGGACTTGTTCTAGTAGTTCCATGTTTTTTTGTGCTAAGGAGCCCAGAACTGGACCCAGCACTCTAGATGTGACTTCATGAATGCTGAGTAGCGGGTAAGCATCACATGCTGCTAATGCCAGCCAGAATAAGGGAATGGCCGCCTTGGCCACAAGGGTGCATTCCTGGCTCACAATCCACTGTTGTTCCCAGGTGTTCCAGGTCCTTCTCTGTAGAGCTGCTTTCCAGCAGGTCAGTCCCCAGTCCTGGTGTATGCTTTTCTTTTTTTTTTCCCCCATCCTAAGTGCAGAACTTTTTATTTCCTTTGTTGAACTCCATGAGGTTCATGGGTACCTTGTGCCCATCTCTCCAGTCTGTTGAGGTTCCTCTGAACAGCAGCAGGGCAGCGCTGAGCCTACATTTTCCATAGTCTTTCTTTCATTATCATTGTATTTAAAGAAGCTGTTCTTGATTATCAGATATGAGAGCAGGTAAAGTTATGCTTGAAAACCCAGGCTTTGAGGCTATTTTTAGTGGTCTGTGAAAAGTTTCATCTACTTCCTCATCCTAACCAGGTAGTTCTGCAACAAATATCCGTATCAGTATCACCCATATTAGACTGACCCTTAATCTTTACCTATAAATTCTACCCCTAGGTAGATGGTAACCTAGGAACTCAAGGAGTGGAACATTTCAGTTGCACTCTCACAATTGCTCGAAGAGCAATTCCAACTACCTACTAGCATTTACAGAGAGGAGGATATTTGACAAAATTAAAATTTTACAGTGCAAATGTTGTCTTCCTCAAATAATTTGAAATTATTAAAATCACTACTTTTCACATAAAAAATCTTATTACAAGATGTGTAGTATTCCTCCTCATGATATTCAAAACTACTTGTCTCTTGCAGCTTCATTCATTCAGTGCAGAAGCACAGAGCATACAGTGCTTTCTTGAGATAAATTTGTGGCAATTTTGAGAAGTTAGCATTTATTTATTTTTAATAAAGAATCCTTTTGTCCTTTGCAGCACAGCAGCTGGAAACATGAACAAAATCAAAAATATATCATCAAAAAACACAACCAGATGCTTATCTGCAATAATAAGTAAAGTCAATACTTAGTCTATCTAATTTAGCTACTCTATTTCTTGCTGTCTGCTCAGTCACCCATCCTTGTAGAAATGTGAAAGATCTCTTTTTTTTCTTTAAAATTCATTCACTGAAGTATAACTGACAGTTTTGGGGATTTGATTCTGTTTATTATGTCCCTTTTCTGTTTATTGCTATTGTTTACCACAGCGCATAAGAGAAAAGGATAAAATTCTGAGCCATTTCCCATAGATGCCCCAGCCATTTCTTACCTGAGCAGAAGCTCTTACATGTGTCTGTTGCCCAATTCATTACAAGAACACTGTACAGATAAAGTGGAGTGTCTGCTTATTTGAAAGGTTGTTTGCAAATCATATTTGGACTATTTAAGCGACTTTCCTAAATAAATGTGGTTTTAGGTAATAATCCCTTTTGAACATGTGGCTTCCTTTGTATCTACATTTTCTAATTACTTCTAGACAGATTCAGACAAATTTGAAACTGCAGGAAAGGTCACGCAGTTCTTTTAAAAATTTCATGAGTACAGAAAATTGCATAGAGGGGCACTATACACGCCTTGGCAGAGAGAAAGGCTGCAGATTGATGTCTCAAGACTGTCATTGTTTACATGGATCCCCAGTCCCCAGAACAGGATATTTCTGAGTACCTAACAGACTGATACTGAAAAGTCAACCACTGCACACAAATATGTAGAAAACAAGCTTCAATAATTCTGTTGCTCATGGAAAGCCCTGTTAATCTTCTTTGTTCTAAAGACTTGTCCAAACTAAGAAAATAAATACTACCTAATTACAGTTAATACATTGCTGGACTAACCTTGTTATTAAGCAATTTTTAAAGAACCAAGAGGAGTAACAAAGATTAGCTAACAGTTTTGAAATATGTCTTATTTTCCTAATCTAGACAAAACCTTAATAAATTACATTCTATCCTGTACAATCACCAGTACAAAGCAGAACTGAAGTCAGGAGGTCATTTTCAGCCTAAATTGCATTAAAGTAGGTATTATTCATATATCTAGTTAGATTTCTCACAATATTTAGTCTTATTTCGTTATATGAATAACTAGACTGGCAATAAAGTCTATTTCTAACTAGAAGATATAAGTATTTTACATCAAAAGTATACTGTTTGACAGATATGTTAATGAAGAGTCAGACAGTTTATTGAAACCTCCAACAATTGTCTTGACTGTCTGTTGTGATCACTCTAGGAGCTGAGGCATCCACATAACATAGCCAACTCTATTGTAGATATTTAAATATAGATGTCTGAATCTGAATTCTCCCCTTTAAGTATAAATATGTGCTAAGTGTGCTGCAAAAGTGAGAAACTCTCCTTAGAAAATGAAGTTTTCATTACCTCCATTGCACATATAGGAAGAAAACTGAAAGAAAGGATTAGAATACTTGCTAATTCAAGTGAAGTGAAAAAAAGCTCAGGTCATGGTTAGCAACAACAGAACCCTTCCTTGTGCCCTTTGAAAACTGTTGAAGAAATGTTGGACATCACAGAGAGTCATGAATATCACAGTATCATAGAATGGTTGAGGTTGGAAGGGACCTGTAGAGATCATCTAGTCCAACTCTCCTGCTCAAGCAAGGACTCCTACAGCATGTGGCACAAGGTTGCATCCAGGCGAGTTTGGAAGATCTCCAGAGGAGACTCCACAGCCTTCCTGAGCAGCCTGTTCCACTGTCACCCTCACAGTAAAGAAGTTCTTCCTCCTATGGAGATGAAACTTCTTGTGTTTCAGTTTGTACCCTTTGCCCCTTGTTCTATCTCTGGCTACCACCAAGAAGAGTTTGACCTTATCCTCTCTATATTCTTTCCTCAGGTATTTGTATATCTTGATAAGATTCCCTCTCAACCTTCTGTTCTCCAGGTCAAACAGGCCCAACTCATTCAGTCTCTCCTTGTACAAGAGATGTTCCATTCCCTTAGTCATCTTGGTTGCTCTACACCGGACCCTCTCTAGAAGCTCCATATCCCTATTCTGGGAGCCCAGAACTGCCCCTAGTACTCCAGATGTGACCTCAGCAGAGCTGAGGAGAGGGACAGGATCCCCTCCCTTGACCTGCTGGCAACGCTGCTCTTGACACAGTCAGGATCCCATTGGCCTTCTTGGCCAGGAGGGCACTACTGCCTCATGGTTAACTTGTTGTCCACTATGACTATCAGATCCCCCTTCTCGGCGCTGAATTTCAGAATACTGTGGTAGCAATTAGGCTATTGTCAGCCTGTGCAAATGAGAGAAAAATGAATTTGGTAATTAGTTACTTCTTACATACTGAGATAGGATTTCATTTTATCATGTTCATGCAATATTATAAAACCATACAACATTTTCTGAAGTGCTATGACCTATCACAGATGCAAAGAACTTAAAAATTAGCACAAAAATACAATACTCAGTATAAGATGTGCAACTGGGTAGACTTGGGAGGAAAATGAAAGAAGGAAAATGTGAAAGAGAGGTGGAAATCTTGCAGGTCAGAACTGCGATGTTGCTATTAGGAATTACTTCATAACATAGGTACTAAACCAAATGATAATAAAGAACGGCAAAGGGAAGAAGAGCAGGAATAAAGGAGAGCATAAAGGAGAGAAAGAATAAAGAAGAATGTAGGAGTAAGAAAGAATACTGCTTGCCAATGAGAGTGGTGTGAGAGTTTTTGTGAGTCAGTGGATATATATTAGAATTGGGTGTTGGTCCTTTATCTCCCTAATCTGAGCAGATAGACAAATTAGTGACAATACAAGGGGATTAAACGGGAAGTTCTTCCATGGAAGTTGTCTCTACCTTTCTGACAATTGGTAAGTCAATGGGCTAGGAACTTAAAATAATTCTATATTTGTATAAAATAAATGGCCCTTAAACTGAAAAAAAATGTTAGAAAATAGGTCTGCATGACCATTGTACTTTAAACAATGTATCTCTCATTTTGTGTGGAAATGTTGTTCTACGATGCTTAAATGTAGAGGTACTTCACTAGTCTTCTGAGAAATTATTTCCAAAATGTGGATATATTTCTCAAAATGCCAGTCCATTATAACCTAAATATTACCGCACTATACAAATGAATTGCTAGTGCACAGATCCTACCCAGTTCAACATACTTGACTGCCATAAGATCAATCATGCTTTTATGTGTGGCCTTTGTTTCAAGCATCATTCATTTGACATTAATATCTCTGTCAAGATATTTTGATAGGGCAAAAATACAGTCAGTGCTTTCCAGGCATGTCTTGTTTTATGTGGATCAATTTGAATTATGAGCAAGTGTCAGGTGAAAACTAGTGCGTTTGTATTTCAAAAGTTATCAATTGCTTTGAATGCTAAACAGGCCTAAGCTTTTCTGATAGTAGACCACTTATTTTGTGCATTGTTCTTTACAGCAGATGCTACAGGATAAGTTGTGAAAACTTTACAGACTAAACAGTCAGGTTGTTTCACTAAATTGCATGTAAGAGTTTGGAAATAGATTTTTTTTTAAGCAGAAAGCAATAATAATGAATATATAGTGGTTCACTGGAAAGAAAAAGAATATTGGCTTATATAGAGAGGTGACTTCTGGAGATGGACAGTTAAAGGCAATCTCTCAAAACTGAAGTTTCTACAACTGAGTATTTGAGAGTAGATTGACCAGTGTTGTTGTCATTATAGAAACTTAGAAAAAATGCCCAACGACTGTGGTTATTTTATGTGGACTGAGACAACAGAGGGCCATCAGTTTATCAGTCCTATTTGACCAGATAGCTGTCGATTGTAAACAGGTAGGGCAAAAGGCAATGTATTGTCTCAAAGGAGTAGCTCTATAGTGTAAGTAAACAGGATAGCTTATACCAAATAATGTTACCAATCTGGCTCCACAGTGTATATTAAAATGTCCTCCACTCCTCATACTAGCTGGAATAATCCTCACACAAGCAGTTTTGAGGCTGTATAAGGAACACTGGAGATCGGACACCAGAGCTAGTCTCTGAGCTTCAAGCAAGGCTCTATGGACTATTTTGGCCTTCCCTATGATCCCCCTGGTCCAGACTGGCTTGCACACTTTGTAGGAAGGTACCCTACATGTGCAGATGCTATTAGCATCCTTGCAGGTGTCTTCACTATTCCCCAAACCCACAGTCACGCCTTCTACCAGCTCCCTGAACCATTCAACAGGACCTGAAAGAGGTTCCCACTTTTAGTCAGTTATAACTGATCTTCCCTGCCTAACCAGTCCTCACCCAACAGTCATGGCCACAGCACCATCTTCAAGGCTGGCCCTCCACTGGGTCCCAAACAGAACTGGGCTGGAGGTGGCATAAAAAGAGAACTGGCAGACCTTTTGGAAGGGAGCACAGATAGGGGGTGGCTGTGCAGTCTAGCTCTCCAGCAGGGAGAGGAGTCGAACCTCAGTCCTCCTGCTCCACCACTGCTTGCACCATCTCTGCTCCTTGATCAGTAACGACACTTCATGAGGAGGATGTGCTTCAGGCCCTGCAGCCATCTGCTTCTTTCTTTTTGACTAACAGGACGAGAGATCAGGAAACATGCGTCCACAAATCACTCACAAGAGCAGCATGTGCCAGTGCTGTCCTCTCCTAAACAGTTCAGGCAGGAGGCAGAGCCAGAGAGAAAAATCATCCATCATAATACTATGAAAAATCATTGCTCTTTTTTTTTTCCTGCCCTTAATGGTTCCACTATCCTCACACCAAGACTGAGATCTCATCCACTGTAATAGACCCATTCCTGCAGTTACATTGGACACAGAAGAAACCCACTAGCTATCAAAAATATTAAAGAGGAAATAAAATTTTGTCCAACTCCGCTGCAATAAAACAAAAAGTATGTGGATGCTGTTGGACAAGAGACCTACAGAGAGGTGTGTGTGAAGTAGCAGTGTGATTGCTTCAATCTTAAATATTAATAATAAAAAATCTAATGAACTAGATAAAATTGCATCCAGGATTAAGAACAATTACTCCTCTCCCCCTCTTCATCCAAAAATGTAATGGATAGATGTATAGATTTTTTGATTTTTTTAAATTTTGGAAATCTTTGAGAAATCTACTGAGCTGGAAATGAGGAAAGCTGTACATAAGGGAAACAAAAATAAACCTTCTCACATATCAAGATCAATGACCTTTGCAGGGAAAACCAGTCTATAAACAGTTGTGATTGTACAGACCTTTTAAATCATCGCCCATTAGTAGTACTACCAGTTGTTAGATATCAATTGATTACTGGTATCATAACTTACTGGCAAGTTGTCAAGTGTATTCTTTTGACAAGTAATTATTTTAATGACTAAGAAGATGTTCAGACAATCCAAATGAACTGTATTGGTTCTACCAACTCAATACCTCTACAGAACAACAACAACAACAAACTCCACAAAAACAAAATATTGCAATACAGAAAATTCTCTGTTAATCTTATTTTACTTCTTGTATCTTGTTAATCTCGTATTTTACTTCTGGAGAGACAACTCATATGGATAACTTGTTCAAAATGTGTTCTGAGATGATCTAATTTTTATAGAAAAAAATGTTACCCTGCAGAAAAAAAAAGATGTAAACTTTTGAAAAATTCTGTGAGGAGAGATATGAAACCAGGAAGAATCTGTGTGTGAGAGATATGTTTCAACATTGTACATCATTAATTAAAACTATTAAATTAAGCAAAATGCAATTAAAAAACTGAAAACAACTCTCACTATGACTGACTTTCCTCAGAACTTGTTATGATTTATACAAGGCACTGATTTGAGTCAAATGTCTTTAATTTTATGTTAAGACTTGACAGAAAAAAATGGCCAGTTTCACTTTAAAAGCTAATTTCATCTCTAAGCATGTCCAGAGTATGAAGGGTGATCTGGAATGTTAACACTGCATGTGACAACACCTGACAATGTATTCATTAAATATTCTTCATTAAGTATTCTCAGCAGACTTAAAGATGGACTTACATCAATTATTTGTGCTAAAATCTGTGGAACAAGAGTTGAACCCTTACTGAACTCACACTCCCTGCCTTAAAATTTCTTTGAATGAAAGGCATGAGTATTCCATTTTGAACCTGCAGATGAGGCAACCACTCGTTATCTCCAGACTAAAGCCTGAAAAAAAAGTCTCAAAATCATTTCATAATCCAGTCTTCACTTAGTGAAAAATTTACTTTGTACTTTCCCCCTTTGAAAAGAGATTTATTGCATAGACAACTGTTGACCTATGAAAGGGAGCACTTCAGATGGATCCTAAAAATTCTCTGCTCTCATGGTTAAACACACCATCAGAGAAAAAAATGAAACATGAGTTTGTAGAGGTTTGACTCCTGCTGTTTTTAGAGGCTGCATAGACTGTTTCTTTCTTAATAATAACATACTGAGGACATCAGAAGGGTAAAGGAAAAGGCGAATAATCAATTTCCAGCTTCAAACAAACAATTAATATAAAATTAGACCTTGTCAGGAGAAACAGAAAGGGGAGTGGATTAGAACAGGACATAGTGACCAGAATGCTTGGCTTCTAATCATAGCTTTTACCTTTGTTTCTCACAGGACTGACCTTACACAAGCTTCTTGCCATCTGCAAGTGAATCAGCCCTCTGTCCATCCCATTAAGTGCATTGCGACTGCAGCTGAGAAAAAAGTTACAGCAGAAATCATCTGTTTGATAATATGAATCTGTTTTTTTCCTAATGTATACACTACTCCTTGAGAGTCCTGCCAGCAACCAGATTAATAATTTTGTAATCTTAAAGCATGATTCAAAATGTATGATTTTGTTCAACTAAAGCAAGAATCTATTCTAGTGACATTCTGTATGAAAAAATACACATGCTCTCAACTTTTGTTTATAAGCCTTACCAAAAAAGGCTTTTTTTGTCATCATCAACCCTAGAGTTCCACATGTATGGGCTATTTCTGGGCAATGGTAGAGATGTCTTCAAAAATAAACATCATTATCCTCAGAAAGGAATGATTGAGGCGGGAGAATGCTATTCATCGGAGGAAGCCCTTTTGCTCTCTTTTATTTGTGGAAATATGGCTTTACAGGCTACTACTCTGCTCGGTGTACACATTTTCTTTCTTTAAATTGACTGATATTCAGTTAAACATACAGCAAGCACTCCTCTTCTGGAAAGGAAGAGTCTCCTTGGGGAATGAGCAGGCATTCAAGCAGCTCCTGCTCTGACAAGCAAGCCTGCTGCCAAATGAGCATCTCATAAAGCAAGATATGTGTCTGTGTAACCCTCTCCCGTGGAAGCTCTGCATATTTCTAGCACACTTTCTTTTTTTTTCTTTAAGCTACGTATCTTGGAGCAATCACTGGAGCTACAGTGAAGATAGGATATGATAAGATTTGAAGAGACAAACACCTTTGGGGGTCATCCATGTGATATCACTTCTCCTCTATCTCACCTTATTTTATTTCTAATAAAATATAATACCTTGCTTAATCGCTTAAATTGTGTCCAGAAGAACTGCAGACTGCAAGACCAGACTGCCTGTAATTTGGCCTTCATGGATACTTGTGAGCATAGACACTTGTTTCAGTCAGCATCACCGGCTAGGCATTAAAAAGCACAAAAGCAAAAAGTGACCTATCTAAACATGTGGCTCCCACCATTTTAACATGCCATTTCATGCCATACCCTTCACAATCCTCAAATTCACCCTGAGGGGGAACATTTTTCTGTCTCCTTTTAGAATATAAATATAGATATAATCATGCATCACAAACCTTCAGATGAATTTCTTAGTCCTTTTCTGGGACAAATGGTTGCACTCTTTGCTGCTGTGGCCTTTGCATTAGCCTAGCAGCCAGAATACGGGGTGGCCTGCAAAATGAAATGAATCATCAGCACCTGACATTGCGATGGAGTCACTATCAGAGAAATATCTTGCTTCAGGTGACAACAGTAAAGAAAACAACCCTTCCCCCCCCCCCCCCTCCTTTTAATCCCTTCCCACGTGCTATGCCTGTTTCCCTTACCACAGCCAGATAACTATTCTGCACACAAAGACTCGGGGAAATGTAAAATGTTTTTCCTTTTATAGGCATTTTGGAATTACAGAGCTCAACTAAACACAGTCTCCCTCTGATGAGACCCAGATTTGGCCAGGGTGGGAAAGGACTGCATCTTCATCCAGCACAGAGAGCAGCAGTTTTGCTGTGGTGGTGCCTTTCCCTAATTACTGAAGTAACTGTAACTCCTTCTCCCTCCTCCCACAAGCACTGTGGGGATTTTGAGTTATTCAATAGAAATTCCATAGTTTCTTACTTTTCCCTTCTGTTTTGCTTTAAGAGCAGAATATTAATCTCCATTTTTGAAATTTGCCCCGTTGCCATGTAATACTCTTAGTTCAGAAATGATCTGTATTTGTACACAAGATCCTGTACTTTCAGAAGACTCCACAATTTAAGTTTAAGTTTAAGAAGCAGTAGCCTTCCTCAAGCCAATATTATTTTTTGTCAATTCTCACACAGCCAGGCAACAACTACCAGCAGAACTAAGGCAGACACAGCAAATGTGAGTGATAGGTCTAATTTACTAGACAAGGACATGCAGGACATACTGTGCAAGCAGATCGGGACTGGCTGTGCATGCCCAATAAATTAGTTACTTCCTCAAAATGCCATAACTTATTGGGCAGACAAGGAGTTGTATGAGGAATGAAGACACCCAAGATTCTACCTTTATAAAAGCTAGTTTTGCAAATATCGCTACTCTTTCTAAACTGCAAATGAGAGCCCTTGTTGAAAGGACTGGCAATTTTTCCCTCTTTCTTCACAGATGTCAAGTTCCCAGAATTAGTATTTCTAGAAGCCTAATATTTTTATAAACACAATGTACTTTGAAATAAATTAAAAGCACAGAGCTTGAATAATGTAAAGTCCATTTCTACATCCATCATAATCTTGGTCTCCAGCACAAAATATGTAACTGAAATTATTCCTGTCTCTGCTGTAGAAGGCTAAGTGCCAAGACCTTCATTTTTTCCATAGACACTCTGTATTATTGTTAAATATATTTCAGTGATTTTTCAGCACAGTTGTTTGACTTCTTCTAAAAAAGATATATATATACATATAAATACTTATACACACACCTGTATCTAAATATACATACACATGCATATGTATGTGAGATTTTTTTGTGATAATAGAAGCTAATAAACTACAAGTGAATAGGGCTGTAAAGATTTGGATCAATTAATCATATAGATATTAATTTGGCTATTTTCAGTTTGTTCTTAACTATTTAGATTTCATTAAATTTTGACAATTTCAGTGAAAAAGGAACTCTGAACTGTGCAGCATATCTACAACTTATCGTTGCATTTTCCTCAGATTTCATTAATAAACAAATATAGCTACAATGAACTGCTCATACCATTCCTGTTTACCTTTTCCCATAACTAGTATGTTACTATTTATTATCTTCCCCATGAACATATAGCTAAGTGACTTTTTGAAGTACAGTGGACTGGCTTGTGAATATACCTAGGTGTGAATTACAGACAATATTTTTGTTGACATCAGACAAATAAACAGTGCTTTTAAAACCCCTAATTCTGTCCATTGAGAAGCATTTAGCAGAGTCACAGTTTCTAGCTGAGATTACATCCAAATAATTGTCCTTATAATTCATTTTGTTTTAACCTCCTCCCCCGGGAGAAACTTTCATTCTCTTTCTATCTTGCACCTCTTATATTAAATATAGAGCAATAAATTTAGCTCAAGAATATAGTTATGATTTTTTAGTCAAAAAAAGGCACAAATTTGATGGTACTGGCAGTATCTGTTGCAGACATGTATACATGTATGCATGACATACTATGCAACAACAGCAACAAAAAGAGCATGCTGATGTAAATAGATGTGATCTGTCACCTATGCAATCAAGGAAATTAAGTGACATACACTGAAAATACAGTTTTCTGTACTGAAAATCAATTGAAATCATGCAAACACACTAACACACATATAGATAAATATTTACAGTTTCTAGGGGTTTTTTTAATTGAATTTGTTTTGAACACTAACACCTATATAAAATATGTAGTTTGGAGTGTCTAGTCTTTATAACACACAAGCAAGTGCTGAAAATCTAGCATATGATTGAATATGTTCATGTTTTCTACCTTAAAAATAAAAATATAAAGTTAATATTAATATTTTTAATAAGAAGAATATAATTTCTAATCTAATATTTTAGAATGCCATTTTTCTCATCCTTTCACCTTTACAAGAAAGGCAATAATTTTTTGATAAGTACAACTGAAAATGTCATAATTCTTTCATTGGCAGGAGTCTACAGAGAAATGGAAGCACAAACGTCCAAATCTGCATAGCCAAGTCTGCAAAGGTAGAATATATGCTTCAATGTATGACCAGCTAATTTCTGGGCAAATAAGAATTTGTTTTCAGAATGCAAGTTATATCATGAGAGTACTGACAAGTTGCACAGAGAGGAATTCTAGTGAAATATATTAACAATAAAAATAAAACCTTTCTATCTTTCATAAACAGAAAAATGTGAAATCTTTTCAATCTTTTTTTCCCAAGTCTGTTGCTGATTAAATGAATCTACACAATCTTTTCCCGGTTTTACAGAAAATGGCAAGCAAAAATGCCACATATCCATAATAAAATGCACCGAAGCTTTCCTGCATTATCTGTTAAGATTTAATTTCTCATACCATTACTGTTCTTGCTGACCAGATAATGCTTTCTTTTCAGCTCAGCAGAGTGAAATCCAGTACCCAGCCTGATGTAATTTCTCAATTTCTTTTTAACATAATAATTTTGGAATAGAAAGTATGATGGGTTTTAAAATGTGTGTTCCTGTAAAACATCATTCTCTGAGCAAGGATTTATTTAGCCCTCCCCTCCCTGATGTTCTCATATTGGTTATAATTCCAATAGCAGAGCACACAGCTCAGCAACATCTCCACAACTTTGGTGTACAGTGCTGTGATGCAAAATTACAGAATGCTTGAGGTTGGAAGGGACCTCTGGAGATCACTTAGTCCAACCTCCTGCTCAAGCACGGTCACCTAGACCACACATGTAGATGGATTTTGAATATCTCCAAGAAGACTCCACAATCTCTCTGAAGAACCTTTTCCAGGGCTCTGTCATCCTCAGAGTAAAGAAACTTTCCCTCATGTTCAGATGGAACTTCTTGTATTTCAGTTTGTGCTGTTTGCCTCTCATTCCATTATTGGTCATCACTAAGAAGAGTCTAGTCCAGTCTTCTTGACACCTCCAGATACTTGTACACATTGATTAGATCCCCCTTCAGTCTCTTCTCCAGACTGAATAGGCTCAGCTCTCTTATACGGTTCTCATAGGAGTGATATTCCAGTCCATTCTTCATCTTTGTCGCCCTCTTTGAACTTACTCCAGTAGTTCCTTGTCTTTCTTTTTTAGGGGAGCCCAGCCCTGAGCACTGTACTCCAAATTTGTCATAGTGACTTGTTGTCAAAGAAGTCCTAATAAGAGGCAAATTTATGCTATTTTGGTGTTACGTGAACAACTATACTGGCAAGATGAAGAAACACAGGAGTCAACTGTATTCAGTACTGGGTAGTACTTGAGGTTTTTATTACTGGCACTGCTCTATGTCATGATGCACGAAGTCTCGTGCCTTTTGCCTGTAAAAAGAACTAATTGCCGATAGGAGCCATGTAATTTGAAGTTTGTGGTATTTTAAAAATTTTCATATATTTTGTAGGTGTTAATTGGAATTGAATCCTTATTGTGTGTTTGGCACAAATACTGTGACTTGCAAGCACTAGGCCAAAGCATGAATTTTCAGAGAGGAGCAAATGGGACAAATATAACCATGTTTTCATGGTTTGCAGTGGTGACTGACATTTAAAGCAGGTGTTGCAGTTACAATGTATAGTCAAGTAAATTAGGTAGCTGCTGGATTTTGATTCTTATAACCTTATTCCATCAGTCATCTACAGGGAGCAATGACAGAATGAGCAGCTCGGAAACCTGAATAAATGCACAGGACTTCATTTCCAATTAGGGAAGTATAGCTAATCTTCTAAAATATTTTAAAAATTTGATTATATACAAATCTGATTTATACATGCTTTTTCTTCCTGGTTTTGATTTTTCTTCCAGTATATGTTCCTTCTTCTATTATATAATTTAGTAACTTATCATTTATAATTGCTGTCTCAAATGCAATTACTGACACTCATATGCAGCTGTCAAACACCAAAGTTGGATTATAAAGGAAAGAATAGTTGTGTGAACATCAACATCATGTAAAAATCAAACTTATTAAGTTGTACAAAATGACCTTTAATATGAACTCATCTTTTGTAGGATTTAAAATAAGCTCCGTGATATGTTTTCAGTGTTTCACATTTCTTAGGATCTAAGAAAAGACGTAAACTAATTAACGTCTAATGTTTAAAGAAGTCTTTTTTCTTCAGGGGGAGTCAGTCACCCCAAACTGTGCATGATAGAGTTTCTTCCCCACTGCAGTTGGCAGTCTCCATTTCTTTCTTTCTTTTTTTTTCTTTTTATCTTAAAAATTAGAACATTAGGCTGTAAATGGAAATGCCTTATCACCTGCTTCATGAGTAGCTAGGAATCTGCACAGCAGGGTTAGTAAGAATCATTGGCTAGATGCAGCAATCCCATGAAATGTGGCTCCTTAAATCATTCCTTCCCGCACTTCCTTTCAAGACTTAAAAAAACAAAACAAAACAAACACACAAAAAAATTGTTTCTCCAGGAAGAGATACAGGTATACTGCTGCCTAACGTATTATTTTTCTTTCAGCATGTTAAACTACGGGATGAAATTGGCTTCCCTTGTATTGTACCACACTTGCCTGAAAAACCTGTTATTTTCCATTCCCAGGATGACACCCAGGGGATCATTGCACAGAAAAAAAAATGTCTTAGGGAGCAAAAAAACCTTAGCAGAAGGAAGAAAAAAGCACTTAGGCTGTAAAAGGCTGAAGTTCAGACTGTTTTTCTTTGGAAGAGATTGGAACCTGCCTGTAAAATACGACTCTCACTCTCATGAGTGAAAACCAGACACCTTTCTCCATTTCCATCTATAATTTTAAATTAAAGGTTTTAATTCCAGTAGAAAGCTCATGGATTTTACTCTCCAAGAAAGTGATTCCGTGCAGCTCACAGTTACAGTTTAATTTCCTTGAAAATGCCAATTTTAAACCTTATTCTTCACACTGACACATCTTTCTGGGTGGCTTATATGCTGAGCTACAGCTTTGTGAATCCCATTCTTAGCATAAGCACTGAAGAGACTCCTTGGAACCTTGGGATAGCCATGAAAAGGGTGCTAAAGTGACAAAGCATAGATCTAAACTATATTTATGTATTTGAGATAAATTTGCATATCCAGCACTGTACTACTTTATCATTAAAAAAACTGATACAAAATTTTTACACTCAGTAATTATTACAGAGTAAAGTTATTATGAAATATTACATTACATAATACATTATGAACAATTATTTGTGAAAGCTAACTGCTTTCAAAAATTGCCATAGCTGTTCAAAATTTCTTTTTGTCTAAGTACAGAATGATTTTTTAAATGTTGTAAAAATAATTTTTCATTTTTAATTTATTGCTTGGTAATGGATAACACACATAAAGCTTAATATTACTATAAAAGACAAGAAGTAAAATGCTTGGTTTAATCAGTTATAATAACAGTCATTTTGTTTTTTCTGAAATCGTGTATAGTGATACCCAAAAAGCGAGTACCAAAGATCAAACACAAGCGATTTTTTTGTTGCTTTAAGCTACTTATTACAAAAAAAATGAAATCTTTATATACTCTATGTAAGAAATCTTTGCAGTTATTCATATATAAAACAGTATGAAAATACCTGTCTCAAAAAACCTTGTCCAAAGTATGAATTATTTTTTTAAAAATTGTTTGCTTACAAATGTTCTTTCTGAGATTGCATTTTTCATCTCTATCTTAGATTTTAAAGCCAGAAGGCCCATTAGACTAGTCTAAGCTTTCTGTCACAAATTTTCTATCATAAAATCATAAATTAATAACATTTCAGTCACTGAAGATAGCAACCTGAAACTGAAATAAAACCTAGATTTTAAAAGCCATGATAATTTAATGATTTCCTGTGAAAATGTACCACATCCCTTAATAAGTGGTTCTAGTGGTTATTATGCACTCAATTGTTACTGCCAGTTTGAACTTGCCTCAGTTTCATTTCCAGCCATTGGGTCTAGACTTTGTTCAAACCAAAGTCAAGCCCCTAATATTTTCAAACATTTTTCATAAAAGCTTTTTGCAGATGAAATACCATTCAACAGATATCATTAAAACTTTCTTTTAATGTATTTATGCAAAGAATCAATGTAGTTTGTACTCGGATGACACTGTTCTAACAATGATATCACATTTTTCTAGTTTTCTACACTGCCTATACACCAATGCACAATGATTTTTGTTAATTCTTTTGTCCTCTCTTTCTTTAACATTGTCCTCTTCTGCAACATAACTCATATATTTCTATATGTAAATGGGTATTTGGATTTACTCTTTACTGCTTTTGTATGTTCCTAGCATAAAATGTAGTCTTTTGCTCTACTTATCTAAGAAACCAGTTGCTTTATTAGACAATCAGAGAAGTTACATTATAGCTGTATCAAAGACATATTCATACATATTTTGGAAAGTTCAGGTTGTATTTCTTCTTTCAATACAATTTTTTTGCATGTGACTTTCACGTGGATCTTATAGCTTTAATATACTTTAACTATACAGCAAGGAGTGAATGCAATCACTCTCATAGTATGAGATAAAATTATTGATAAAATTATTCTAGTCATCAGAGCTGATGAGGGAAGGATCACCTCCCTTGATCTGATGGCAATGCAATCCAGGATACCTTTTGCCTTCTCGGCCATGGTCAACTGTTGTACAACCAAACCCCTCTGTCCTCAGAGATTTTTCCAGCAATTCAGCCCCCAGCAAACCTGGTGCATGGGGTTATTCCTCACTACATATAGGATCCTGTTTTTTGAACTTCATGAGGTTCTTCCTCGTGAACCTCCTCACAGTTTTGTACCAACAGCAAACTTGGTGAGGTTGTGTTTTTGTCCCTTCATCCAGGTCACTGATGAGTAAGATGAACAATTTGGACAGAGTATTGACCCCCTTGGGGTACATTACTGCTTACTGTCTTCCAACGAGATTTTGTGCCACAGATCACAGCTTGTGGAAGTTAGGCCATGAAGTCATCAGTCCACAGATGATCACACTGCTTTTACCTTTAGTTTCAAATTCATTCAGCCCTCGTAGATACCAGATAAGCTGACAGAGGGTTTTTTTGAGAATTATTCTTCCACATCCACATGAGCACTGAATTCTAACTAGACAAATCAAAAAGATATACTAGATTTTCTTATGGATAAAACACAAACAAGGACATATTCATTATTTAGTATTTTTCAGAAGATGTAAGGAAGATTTCAGTTTTAAGCTTAGGAAATGTTCTACAATGATTTCATAACTGTCAGGATGACAGTTAGTTTACAGAAAAAAAAGAATATATTTGACAGCAATGAAAAACAAAATCTGTGAATTAAATACTTTTGGCAGGGGAAGTAATGATTCCAGATTATAAAATCTATGTTAATTCAAGGTTTGTTTAACACAGTTTTCAACTGCAGCAGAAGGAAGTACTGCTGATACCGTTTCATTATTTTCTTCACTAATTTATCTCTTTTTTAAATAGAGATTACTTGATGCTGGGGTTCTGCCTGAAATACCTCAATGAATGGGCATTTATACCTGTGCATTTTCAACCCTTGTGAGGAAGTTGATTTACTGTGCAGTGAGCTAAACCTAAACTGAGATTTAAGGATATTCTAATTTACAGAAGGTTAGGTTTGAGGAACACACACAATCATGAGGACCTTGATGATAATATATATGTTAGAACCTCTAAGGAAAAGACTCTAGGCAGCAGGAAAGTGTTGTAACAGCAGTAACAGTAGAGAAGCTGCATATTGCATGGGGCATCCCCTAAAAGCAGATGGCTTCAGTTGAAATCAAGAATATATATGCAGTTTTAGTAGAATATCGACACTATTTTAGGACAGTTTATGTGGGCATCTCTAGCCATATGAAAAGAAACTCTTCAGCAGGGTATGCAGAAGCTAAAAGCATAAAGAAAATATTTATTGGCTAACAGAAGCAAAAAACAGATAGGATTTAACAAGATGTTAGGCTAAGCATAGGTATTTGCAGTACCCTGATATGGAACCTAGGTGTTTTTTGCTGAATGGGCAGGTGTTAGTTGGGAAGATCCTGCACTGTGGAGCTCTGTGCTGTGCAGCAACCTGCAGTGGGTCCTCAGCATCTGTGAGCTGTTATTTTCTAGGTGCTCTGTCAAGATTGACATCACTGATGACTTGTCCCACTGTCCCATAGCCTCACCAACCCCTATATTTTTCCATGAGGATTTGACACCTTCCTATGTTGATGTTTTTCCTCTTGAATTCATAAGCTACTAAAAATGCAGTCTCACAATAACATCTCTGTCTGTAACATACCTTTCTTATCTCCGCACAGATTTTCTCATTGCTCTTTCTGAGCCATTGGAATCATAGTTATCCACTTGTGTTATATGAGAACTTGGATATTTGGTACAAATGCAGTGAAATCCTATAAAAAAAGAATAATTATAGCAGGAGCCACAGATAGAGAAGGACACAAGGAATTGCTGCTATCAACGATAGAGGAGAAGTCATGCATCCTAAAGATTATGTAATAATACCCAAAAAGCTTAGGAGGAAACAAACTGGCCTGTCTAGAAAAATGAAGGAGAAACCTATAAACCAAACAGATCTATGAGAGATGTGTTCCCCAAAGCCCAAATCTGACAGATTACCAAGACTCTTTTGCCATATTGATCACTATCCTTGCTGATGCTAGTATTAATATTCTGTCAGACACGTTCCTGAGAAGCTGAAAACTGATTCTTCAGGCAGAGCAGAGGGAAGCTACACACATCAGAACAGATAACTTCAATAAAATGAGAACTGGAAAATAAACATAAGAAACAAGTCTGGGAGACAAAATCACTAAGGGACGACTGCCAGTTCCACAAAGAAATTAGGAGGACAAAAATACAAAATCTACTCAGTGGAAAACTTATCCGAGAACTCTTATGAGTCCTCACACATGAGGATAGAATTGGGAAATGGAATAGATGACTGTTCACTATCCCTTCAGACATTTTTTGAGTTTATTTCTTTTACTTTCTTTGAAAGTGTAGGGATTCATCACTGTGTAAAGCAGATATCTTAAACAAGTCAGACAACTGACATATTTCTGGAGCCAACTATAAAGGAACCCCAGGGTGCCTAAGTAATGACATCTTAATGTGGAGGCCTAAAATGATGTGAACCTCATTCAGTGTGTCATGTGCCTGCTTTGTAAGTGGAAGATCCCAGCAAATAACATTACTCTGCAATATACAAATAGCTAGTTTTTGACACAATTAAGATCTACTTATGCACAAAGGTATAACGACAATACAGTGAAAGTCACTTTTAGCAAGAATGGCTTATACCCTCATATATGCCCACCTGTTTAGGTATCTGCTGAAAGCAGATCAATAAATCTTTGGTGATAGTTTGAATAACAGGTATTTTAAGGAAAGGCTAGCAAGAATTAATGCAGTTCTTACATAAGTTAACTGCTCTCACATGAGATAATAGCAAACTCTGCTTAGAATTTGGGGGAAAACCTGAATCTGGAATTTGCTACATCATCTTCAAGCTTGTGGAATCAAGTCAGATATCTCAATACATCCTTTTATCCCCAACTTCTGCAGGTTTTAATAAGCATTTTGAGGAAAGCTGCTCAGTCTGAATAGCTCTTTTACTACATACAATAGAGCACAAATATATATCATTCAAGTCATAATTTAAAGCACGTCTTGAATAATTTCACAATTCATCACTGCCATTAAAAAGGGATGCAAATCTCTTGGCCAATTTTTCCTTGTGTTTCAGTATATTAAAATAATTTTTTACACTTACATTTTATTCCAATCAGTGGAAAAAAAAGCAAGTCCCCAAATTTTCTCTTTCAAAATAATTTTGTTGACAATTGGTTATTGCAATTCTTTTCATTCTCTTATCTTTTCATGACAAAAATATTCCTCGTAAAGATTCCAAAACATTCCTTTCACAAGTATGTCCAGTTTTATTTAAGAAAGGAAGGCTCCTCAACTTCATTTCCCAGAATAATACCAGGCTCTTTTTCGCCATGAAATACAGTAAGTGGGAATGCAGCCGCTTCATCTTGTTGCATACAGCAAGTGGTGAGGTACCAGACCAACTAGTATCACTGCCTTAATATTGTGATCCAAGCTAAGTTTCCTTTCTGTCAAAGGTATAAACATTTGCTTGCAGACTTGTTTAATAAGCAAGGCCATGAAGACATATAACTGATTCCAGAAATGTGTGTGATGAAAACCACTTTCAGGAATTCAATCCTTACATACACAGATGAGACATGACAAAGAGATTTTTAAGCAGACAAGGGATGAGGAAAGATAGAGCATATATTATAGATTACTGTGCTTTCTTCTGTCCTCCCATTCCCTCAGGAGTTCAATAAACTACTAGGTTGCCACAGCCTATTATGATATATGATGACATATCATATATATGATAATATGATATATTATGATAATTACTATTATTATACTAATCTATCATAAGACTTTAGTTCTCTAGTAAGAATAAAAATGAGAGACTATGAAGAAAGTTAGTTAAATAAAAGAAGACAAAAAGTGGTTCACGAGATGATATAACACAGATTGTTCTATTTAAACCCCATCAGTGCTTATCAGCACTGATAATATAATATTAATCAGCACTGATAATATAATATAATATAATATAATATAATATAATGTAATGTAATGTAATGTAATGTAATGTAATGTAATGTAATGTAATGTAATGTAATATAATATAATATAATATAATATAAGCATACTAGTCTTTAACACTACAAATAATTAGTAACAGCTAGATATTTTTTCCAAAAGCAGGCTTAGAAAGAAAGCAAAAAGGTAAATCCAAGCGCAGACTTGAAGTTATATTTTTTTATTTTTAAATAGTAAAGAAAGACTTTATTATACATTTCCTGTTGCTGCTGTAAAGCTAAATCTAGCTCCTATTGTTTAAACAATGGCCTAAACCATTAAATGACCCTGTTAAGTCATACCCTCTGCATGTCAACCACTCATTCCTGTAGTGATATAGTAACACTGCTTTGGTTGAATCCTGTCTCATGTTGGCTAATGCAGAACTTCCAGGGAGGCATCAAGTTTTAGTTTAAAGTTAGCAAGAGATATGTCACTTTCCTTATAGCTTCTTCCAGAGCTTAATCACTGCCATGGCTTGAAACTCTGAATTTGTCTGTCTTTAGCTTTCAGCTGTCAGCTGCTAAATTAAAGAGACATTCGGGATCATAGCCAGTGAGCCTAATTTTACTGTAGTGATGCTTGTCGCTCTGGGTGCATCTAGGCAGATAGATAGGATTTCCCTGGGAGCAACTTAGACCAGCAGACTTCTGCCCTGATTATCTACAGGGGCAGCATATCTTTCCATACAGGTTGCAGATAGACCTCTAAGAAGCAAGCTCTGGAGGTAAGAGTTAGCCTGTGTAAATATCTCCAGTAAATAGCTCTATGTATTTTACCATGGAGACACATGTGCTCTGTAAACAGGTTGTTTATGAGTCCCCTTTTTAACGTGTTAATAAGTTGACCTGCTTAAGCACAACTTTCATCCCTTTCAATCAAGGAATCTTTTCGTTGTTGTCTTCTAGAATTTTTCATTTTACACACACCAGAAATATATATCTATGTTATCAAATGATCTTCATTAATTATTTTATTTACATTCCTACCTCATCAAAGTTTTACACAGAGGGAAGCTCAGTATTCCTTACTGAATTTTTACTCATTATATTCTTGTTTACATGTTCAGAGGGCTGAAAATTGCATGTCAAATTGCATATTTACTGATTTTTTCCTCAACACAGGGAAGTCAAAATAACTTTTTCTGGCGACTCTAAATTTCTTTTTGAAAGCAAAGGGATAGTTAGAGAAGACATCATTTATTTTGAGGCTGGACAAATGGTTCATATACCATATATATCTCAAACATATTCACTAAAAATATTTTCAACATTTTCCTTGATGGACTTTATGTTTTGTTTGCCTGCAGTAATGACTAACTAACCTCTCCGTGAAGATTTTCCATATATCTAATCTGAACCTCCACTGAATCAGGTAGTTTTTATTTTATTTTCAGTGACTATGGAGAACAACTGAGAACTATCTCTTCTCTAAAAAGCATTTTGGACTTGTTATAACCTCAAATTATTAGGTTTTTTTTTTTCCCACAGCTACCAAGTTTTGGGTGACTTTTGGTTTTCTTACCCACTTTTTCTTTTAAATTTTTCTTTTGTTGTTGCCTTGATATACCCATTTTAACCATGTGGACCTTGTTTTCAAAGTACAGTGCCCAAAGGTGGACATAATATTCTATGAAGAGTATGTCTATGAAGAGCCTCACTGGTGCCGGATAAATTTAAGTGTGCATGATTTTTTCCCAACTTATTTTGCTGTTAATATAACCCAGCTTGACATTTGATTTTTTTTGTGGCTTTTATATTTGCTTTTACAACTGTATTATATTCCTTACCCTTATTCAATTTGTAGTCATTATTATTTCCAGATCATTTTTTGCCATAGTGCTGCCTAGACAAAGAATCCTCCTTTGTATTTACGTTTTCCATTTCTACTTTCCTACATGAAGCACTTTGCTTTTGTCTGCACTACTTTATTTTTCTTAATATCAAACCATTTCTCTAATTTAGGACAGACATTCTGAATTCTCATCCTGCCTTTCTGCACTTGTGAGGCAGGGAGTCATCCATAAATTTAACAAATCACTTCTAATGAGAGGTCAAAGTCATTAACAAAACTATTCAATAATACCAGACACAAGACAGACTTCTCTCATACTTACTGGAAATGTCCTTTCTGTCTGAAAGGGAACAGTTGATAAACAGCTCTGAACATGGTGTAAAATGTCCTGTTTTAGCCAGGCAGTCACACATTTCAATTTACCAGAGATTTGTGTAAGCTGATCTATATAACAAACAATAAAGCAATAAAGTATCATAAATAGTGTAGAGTGTTCAATAGTGTTCAGTTTTTATTGAGTGTTGTGAACCTGATCTGCTGTTATTTCAGACATTTCTTGTTCTTGTCTACCATATAGGATGTCAAAGTATTAAGTTGTTCAAAACCTAGCTTTTCTACAAAATAGATAAATCTTTTTGGAGAGAAGTTGAATGGTATTTAGGCCAACATTATTCTTTTCTGATTGATGGTTTTCTTCTTTTTTTGCAGGCACAACATTGCATAGTTGACCCTGTTTGCCTAAGCAAAGAATACAGAGTTAGTTTAAATTTCCCTTCAAAAGATCGGGAATTGTATTATATACAAAAGTCTATAGTAGTCCTAGTTGATTTGGGGAAATGAAAATCTTCATAATTCCCATGTGTGTGTGGCTGAAATTTCTTTCGAAATAAAGGTGTCACTTTCTGCAGTGTATGTGGAAGAGCAGTCAATGAAGCACATATTAATAGCTCAGAAATATGATTTTACAACACATCAGCAGCACAGCTTTCCATTGCTGATGTAAATGTGCAGCATATCCTGTGAAGGAAGTATGTGATGAAACCCTTGAGCAAATCTTGTATAAATACTGTGCTAATTTGCCAAATTCACATCTCCAAAGCATTATATTCTTTAATTTTCTTTTTAATTATGAATAAATGTGGTTTTTTATATCTCCAGATTACATTTGATGAATACACTTCTTTTCTTAATATTGTTCAGGTTTATCCATGTCATCTCCATTTATTTGTATAAGCATATATACATATGTACGTATATTTTAACATGATTATAGAGTATGAAAGACTGTATAATTAATTGAGAACAAGGCAAGAACTACAGGGCCAGGCTGTTTGTTGATATTGTTGATAAGAAGAATAAAGAGAAGTGTTTAGACTTGCCAAGAGAGTTGAGAAGAGGCAGAAATCAAGCCAAGGGACCTCTCTGTGAATACAAAGGGACCAAACCAAAGTGTCCGCAATGGAAATAGTGAGCAAAATCTTGATGAATAGGTGCAGTCCTGGAGAAGGATCTGGGAAAGTCAAAATCAAAGAAACAAAGGCTCTACAGAGAAGGAATCCAGGAAGAAAAGCTATTTTAGCACATGAAACAGTAGAAGAAAATATGATAGCCCCATGCTAAAAACATGGAAATGTAATGCTATTAATCATTTGTCTTAAAATTCAAATAATAAGGATTGCTTCTACATTATTTCTCCAATATATTAAAACAGATGTAGTTTAACAAAATACATACATATTTTGTACAGCAGTCAACTGTAAATTATCATCTGATTGCTGATTGATTTTCTGTTTTGAAAAACATAGATAAATCAGCCCAACATCTCTAAGGTTTTATGAACCGTTCATGTGAGAGTGAACTGAGTATTTGCCCTGAGAAAAATGTTTTGTTTTAGAGGAATATGAAACCCATGAAATAATAATAACAATAATAAAATAGCATGCTTAATACACTTAATAAAATATACTTCATTATTTCATTTCAAGTTAGTTACAATTAGTTGCAAAGGAAATAAGCTTCAATATTAAAGCATAACTACAGTACATGCTAAGTGAACACCATTCTTTTAAATTAATTACAAGAGGGATTGTCTCATCATAATCTGTGATAAAGAGTTTTGGTTTTTTTGAAGCACTATGTGTTTCTATTAAATATGAATCAAGAAGACTTTAGAGTAAATAATTAAAAGGTGAGGTGCCCTTTTACATAGATCTTCATGCAAAATGGAAGAATAAAAGCCTAACATGAAATGAAAGAATTTCTCTATGGAGCAGAACATTATTTTTAGCTTGAGTTATGCCAAAACTTCCTGTGTGAAGAGATTTGTTTGGTTCCAAAAGCCATTTCTCTTCAAATTTCTTATCAGTACAGCTTGTTTGCTGAGTGTCACCTTTGCAAAAGGAGGTTCATTGCAGCCTTGGTGACTGTCTGACAATATTTCTCTAAAGTGCAGATCAGATTTGGTGAAAGGACACAGAAAGAGATAACTCCTAGGTAAAACACTTACTAAAATAAATCAATAGCAGAAATGGTCTGTGCTTCCAAGTAATGTTTACGGCCTCAGAATTCAATGAGTACTATGGACTTTATCTATTCTGCCTTACGTGCTCTGGTGGATGCCTAATATTTTATTCTTACTGAAACGAAAACTGTGAAGACAGTGTCTTCAATGCAGCCACAGAGCAGTGCAGGTTTGGGGGGTCACCAGAGGAACAGCCCCTTTATCTACATTTAACTTCACAGGACCTCCTTCTGGAAGTCTTCAGCTATACTTCTTTCTCCATCTCTGCGTTCTGTACGGGGTATTCTTACTCTGCCTTCAAAACGTCTATTTCAATAGGCTCTTACATTATAGAAAAATGCTAAGAGTGTAACTTAGGCAAATAGTGCTGTTATAAAGAGATTTCACAGCAGCTGGTTATAGGGACATTATTACACAGGTCTGATAAAGAATGAGATAAAGGAAAGAGAGATGAATAGGACAAGGTGGGCAGAACTGGAACATGAATGGGCAACACTAGATAACAAACCACAATTTGTTATTATGACTGAATTGTCACTGAATTTAATTAAAGTCTTAAGTTTTAATGGCTAACCCCTCTTTCTTGTAGTCTGCATTTCCTCGATAGAGTTTTCAGGGTATTCATTTTTTATAGCAATATAAAGTCATTAGTTTACGATGATGGTGTATTGTCTAGGAATTTACCAGGACAATTTTGATGATGTTCAGGTGATGTATTTTGGTGGGAAATACATGTTTTATGGTAAAATCTCCACATTTGTTTTCCATTCAGAGAAATTTTAAATACAGACTGGCCTAATGTCTTCTACAGAAGCTGTAGGTACAGAAGTGTGCCTACTAATACAGACACAAGACAAAGAAAAGTCAAATTCTATAAGGCAAGGCTGTTACACTTTTCAACAGTGTACCTCCAATGGAGTAATTCTGATAAAGAACTTTCCTATAGGTGTCCAGAATCCAATCAGTTAGTATTTTCACACTCTGTATGTCTGTGCACCACCAATGTTGCAATTTGTTAAGATTTCTGAAACTCACCAAATGGAAACCTGAGTTATATTTGGGAGTAAATGTCGATTTTATGCAGATAAACTTCACATTTACATTCATGTTTTTAGGAGATATTGTAACAATATTTGAATATATGAAAGAAAGCAGTTTTGGTAGGATATGCATTTTTGACATTCAAATTGCTCACAGAAAATGGAAGAGGAGATTGCAGGCTTGGACATGAATGGATTGTGTTATCAAAGACATTTTTAATCATCTTTACAATGCAAACACACTTGCGCACAAAACACATAGAAAATTGAAACATAGAAATCCAGACTGGACTAATACTATTAATATGAACAATTTTAATATCTAGGCTTTTTACTGAAAAGTGCTAAATGATACAGGAAGACAAATATAAATCCATATGATCTAATTCTTTGTAGCCGAACAATATCCAAGCTTCAGAAACATAAAAAGTGTCAGTAGTTATCTTCTCAGCTTCATTAGTCTGACGTAATGTCAAAAAAACCTTTCCATCTGAGACTCCTAAGGTTGATTAACTGAAAAATCATTCAGATTCTTTGATAATAAAAAGCAATCTTAGCAATCATGCTAAGACTTCAGAATGTTAGCATTCATGACAAATTGTGCAAGTTCCTCCCATACAATGGTAAGGAGTAGTGAAAAAATCAGGCGTAAAGACAGCATTTTAATCATGTAACAAAACCTGTGAATTCCTCTAAGTTCCTTGAAGGATTTAGGAGTAGCAGTCTCATTATTAGTGGAAAATGTCATCCTCTGGATGCTTTTTAAAATTAATTAATTCATTAATTAATTAGAAATAATTGTTATCAAATATAGCTTATACTTGTGAGGCACATCTATCAAGATTTTTATTGCAAGTTCAATAACAGCTGTCACTGGGTAGTGTGAAAAATCAACTTTCTCTTCCTTTTGAACTTTTCCATATTACAGCAATTCTGTGCCATGGAACAAAAATACACAGCTTAATAAGTTTTGTAATTGATTTGCAGATCGGATATGTACATAAAAATGCTTCTAAAGACAAGAAAAACAGGCTGCCACTGATTTTTGACAGACTCTGGATTTTACTTTGGAAGTTGTGATGTTGACAAATCCCAAGTAATATAATTACTGCAAATACAAATATTATAAACTATTCTATTTAGATACTAACATTATGCAGACATAGTAATCTAAGCCAATTACTAGCTAAGTGTTGGATCCCCATGGTTCTTTACAAAATGTTATGGACCAACTAAGGCTACTGCATCTTGCATTCAGAGGTAACAGAAATAATCAAAAATTCATTCAGATATGGAACATCTAAAATGAATATTACAAACAATAATTAGTCTCAATTCCTTGATATTCATTAAAAGATTGTCTGTAACTTTTTTTGATTAGTCTTCTCAATGTTATCGGACCTTTCACTTATAAAATCAATTCTTGCTCAACTTTCTTAACCCCAGATGATTGGAAAGGACAAATCATGTCTTGGAAACTCTAAATTAAAAATATTCCAAGTTTCTTTCCAGTGGAAAAAAAAATCTATTTAAATATTTTCTGTGAGTTAGCACACTTTTCAGTTTCTATATCTTTTCTATTATTATAGTAAACTATACAGTACATCAAACTTTCCTCACCACAAGTCTGTTCATATTTTGAAGACTGAATGCAACATTTTCCTGATGGTAGATATTCATTTGCAACACTATAATAAACAGCATTTTTGGCTGTGAATAGATCCGAAACTAGAGCAGCTTTAAAAGAAAAGATAGTGCACAAAGTCAATAAACCATCTGCATGAATCAGTTTGCTGATAATGTAATAATACTGCTAGACAGAAATGTTTTCAAATCACTGTTAAGCACTCACAAGAGAAATAAAGCATTGTGTTTGAAGCAAACTGTCTCTGAATCTTTGGGAAAATATACAGTAGAGAAAGAGGAAACAGAAACTGATAGATAGTGAGAAAAAATGTTACATGGAGCAATGAAGAGCTTCTATGGCTTCAACCCCTGCTAAAACAAAGTCTTTTGGTAGTAGAATGTAGAGTTCACTTACAGGGTTTTCTTCTTGCTTTCAGGGAGTGGTTCAAATAGCAAAAAATCACTGATCCTGACTGCATTTTCTTCATGTTAATTTAGGGTAGGAAAACTTCATACCATGAATGTACCTATGTGCATCTTATCTAAAGAGTGAATGTTTCACTACATCTGTGTTCTTGTTCTTGTATCTAATCACATATACGCACATTCTACATGTATAGTAGATTTATTTTAATGGAGAAAACTATCAGTCCTTTATACTCTTCATTGCTTAGTGCTATTTGAGGAAGACATTTTCTCCTTGTTTCCACTGAGGTTTCGATTCAGAGAGTCCACAGGGAAAGTTTTCTTTTGCAAAGACTGGCTCTTTCTGAGGCATTACCCCTGTAGGAGTGATTCCAGGCAGAAAACATATTGCAAGATTATCACTGAAATGAAACACATTACTTTTCAATTCAAAATCTGAAAAATGTTGGCTTACCTACCTGGTCATACTTGACATGGGAAAAAAATAATTATTCAAATGCTTTGTTGAATCTCCCATATGCCAATTTGCCTACAAAATGTGCGATGATGAGCACATGACAAGTCTTTATTTTTGTACTGCAAATTCAAGACCCAGTATGTCATTTCTGTCTTCTCCATGCTTTCTATTCCTTTGTCAATGCTTAGATGAAACTTTAGAACCAAACACTGATCTTTTTTTCTCAGACTGAATAATGATGCTAACATTATGATTAACATACTACATAATCCCATCTAATTTTTGTAGAAAGTGGCCATGTGCATCTACATCCAGCATCAAATATTTGTAGCTTGAGGTAATAGTAACCTTTGCCCAAAAGTCTGATACACAGAGCATGAACTTAGCCAGTCCAAGCCCTGTTTTATGCTACCTCCTCCTCAACTGCTGCATATTTATCATGATATTTCCCTGCTACATAAATACGGCCAGAAACATCGGATTAAAATGTGAATAGCATTAGCAGAAACAGAGTTAAAGCCTCAGGTGAATGAGAGCAAGATTTCTGGCACTAGGCCTAAGATTGTTTTGTTCACTATAAAAACGGCTGCTGCAGATGTCACAATTTTTTCTTACATCACCACACAATATCTAAACCATCTAGAGAACATACTAAAATAAAATGTGTTGCTCCAGAACATACAGAACTTTGAAGATTTGCTTTCTTTTTTCAGTTCCTAGAAATCATAAAAAGTAAGGTTGGAGTGGCTTGGAGCTGTTGCCCAGGGTACCTCTTCACCACTCCATGAGGTTGAGTGTACTTAAAATATTTCTAACATCTGCTCAATGACAGTTAGATTGAAGTGATAAAGTCTTCGTTCTGTTGCATTGCTAGTAACTTAAACCTTATCCTAGCAGGGTTTTTTATTTGTTTTATCACCCTAAGAACATTTTTGCTTCATGTTTTTGCTTTTTGTTGAGTGCTTATTTTTGTGTTATTTTGATGATTCCAAGACAAACTATAAAATGTAAAAAATAAAACCAACCAAAACAAAGAATGCAGAAAAAACAATTAGATTTATTTTCCTTTTATGAGTGTGTGTCTTGAAACCCTTTTAGTGTAATTGCCAAAGCCATTAGATGATGCCACTTTAGTGAATGGACTGGCAAAGAAAAAATCAGCTCTGTGGGGAAAAGGCGTTCCACTGCTAGAAAATGGCTTCTTGTCAACAACCTCTATCTGTCACAGAGAGCGCTCTTGTGATCATGTAACTAACATTGCAAATGCATCAGCAAACCATCAGTCAAGGATATCTCCCCAAAACACACAACCTGCAATGAAAGCATGTCTCCAAAAAAAAAAAAAAAAAAAAAATCACTTCAGACAACTCAGTTGTCTGAATCATGAAATGCATTAAACATAATATTCTCTGTTTCTATATGCCTTCAATTTGGGCAATCACACCCTGTTCTTTTGAATGTCATGCTAGATACCATCTAGCCTCTAACGCTAGATGCACATCACAAAATGATAAAAAGGTTTGCAGAAAATGATCACAGATGTATATTTTCTGCATAATTTATTAGTAGGTATATCACTATGATTACCTTGTGGAATTGTTCTTGCTGGCTTCAGCAGTTCAGAAAGAAAAGTTAATGATAATAAAATAAATAAATAATTTCAATCAGATACAGAGATAGCCTTTCTAAGTCTTGAAACCAAAAAAGAAAGCTGCTCTCAAACACACAGCTGTTAGTGGCAATGGAAGATGCAATACCATTGAAAAAGGTATTTCTAAGCACTGTTCTCTGCAGGACTTTTGTCTTTTATTTTAGTGTCATGAAGAATAAATATTTTTGAAGGGTTTTTTTTTTGAGTTTGGCTGAAACAAGTTTGGAATCAACACACACAAAAAATAAATATCAGATCAAATAAACCATTCTATTTAGTCCACATTTTATGCTTTTTAGGTGATTTTGATCAAAAATAAAAATACATCCACAGAGAGCTGACATCCCAAAACACTTTAAAGCATTTCATATTGAAGAATTAGAAATAGGTCTCTCATCACGAAAAAAAATAAAAGCTACGAGGTTAAAAGTGAAAGGCAGTAAAACCAGAGGCATAATGTCCTCTTGATATTTTTTGGAATGTCACCCTAATTCCTCAACATTTCTATTTTGCTGTTTTCACTCTGAATTTTTATCTAGCTTGGAGGAGCCAAATAGACAAAAACATACACACAAAGGCATTTCTTAGATAAAAGGATAAAATGCTCTATCCTTCTTAGGATTTATTCCTAATTGTACTGGAGCATGAATACTTTGAAAAAACTTATTTAGAGCACAGAAGCAGTTGTTGAAATATAGCTTTACTGGATCATTTCTAAGACCTGCTTTAAAAAAAAATATTGATTGCATGCCAATTCAGTTGACAGTATATTGGGCTTATGAGCAAGGAAAGCATCTTATACACTGGCTTTGTGCTTTTCATCTGTACACATCTTGAGACCCTTGAGGAGTTTTTGGTATTTAATTTCAGAAGTAAGTAGTACTGAAATTGTATTTTACACTACTGTGGAGAACAGGGGCTTATTGTTATTGTTTATTGTAGCAGTTATTGTTTGGTTAGAAACATGAATTCCTATTGATTGATGTATTGATTGATGTATATCAAAACCCACCGGGATGCCGCCCTGTGCCGCATGCTCAGAGTGTCTCTGCTGGATCGGGAAGGTTGGACTAGATGATCTCCAGAGGTCCCTTCCAACCTTAAACATTCTGTGATTCTGTGATTTTTACTAAAAGGGAAATAATTTCTTAGGCCAAAGTGGAGTGTCCTAACATTGTCTCATATGTATGATACACTTCACACCTCACACATGACCTGAAAACACATATTTCGTCACTGATTCGCATCCTGCTCAAATGACCCCAATCTTACTCTCCTTTGAGCCTGTCTGGGTTTGCCTGAAATATCACTGACTCAAGAATCCTTCTCTGTTTCTTCTGCTGTGATAATGGTCTAAACCAAGCTATATATTTAGGGAAAGCATTATTTACCAAGTAACACATCACTTACAGGGACAAAAAAAAGACACTTGAAATAATTAATTAAATATCTTTACTTAGATAATCTAAGATAAGTAGCTTAGTTTGGTGGGGAGCCTCACCTTTGTTAGGTCCCTTTCCCTTTACAGATGTACCATTTCATGTCTGACTCCTCTTCTAGGAAGAGCTTTTAATGATGGAATATCTTGTTGATCGCCTTGCTTCCAGCCAAAAGAACAGCTGAGTTCTGTGGCTTGGAAATGTTCCATTCCAAAGCAATTGTCTCTCTGAAGTTTGTTGTGTGATTGCTAACCTACTATTGCTTGCAGGCTTGTTTTTCCCATTGCACCCTATTAAGCTAGACCACATTCACATCAGGAGGTTTATAAACTAACACACTTTACCTCACTGAAAAGGTCAAAAGCAGTGTTCATAAAATTATTTTACACTGGTATTTTAGATTATGGTCCAGAATTTGCATCCATTATACACACACAGATTATTACTGTGATTTCTAAAATATTTTATATCTAAAATATATATTTAGAATGTTTTAAGTGATATATGCTACTTTTCATATAAACTTCAAAATAAATAGTAAACATTGCAAATTCCTATTGTTTAGAGAGGCATGATGCAGTAATGTAATAATTTCTTGAACTAGCAAAAGGTTTCCAAGTTACCAGAAGAAAACCCTTTCAATATATTGAATGGGAAGTTCTTCCTATTTCTTTTGATAATACTTGAATTTCATAACTACATCATTGGAACTGTTACAAAACCCTGCTGTAGAAAATAAAATGGAATTTCTTCACTTCTTGCAGGTTTAAGTACTTTGTGACAATGTTGACATACAAAGTTACAGCCTCCTTATTTTCAGGGAGTTCCTTAATTCTAATGTAATTTTATCCAATTTAAGGTTCAGTGAGCACTCAATACTTGTACAGAACTTTGCAGCTCTGCCCTTTATTCTTTTCCTAAATGCTGTAACTTATTCTCCAAGGAGGCTTCCTCTCCTTTTTTATTTTGGAGGGTTTCTGCATCCTTTTCAATTTTCCTGTTTGCTTAGAGAAAGATCAATAGCTCAGTAATTTGAGGCAGATGGCTTTGCTGCTCTTTGAGGAACAGATACTCTGCTAAATCACAGCGAGCTGTGAGAAAGCTCAAGCACCACCAGGTCCCCAATCACCCAGCCTCTAATTCTTAGCTTGTTCCCGTGTTTATAGTGGACTACACTAACTAGCTTCTCATGGGTATGGTTCAGAGGACAGATGTCTAGCTGGCAAGTTCAGAAATTTGATCGAGCAGTTTCCCAAAGGCTGCACTCATTTTCACTCTCTCCATCTTACAGCTGCCCAAATATAACCAAAGGCTTTAAAGGGACTCGCTGTAAACTTTACAAAGGCAAGCTAATCTATCCTGCTTGGCTTCAGGATCAGGGAACAACACCTGACCGTCTTCTGCTTGGCACTGTGGGAAAGCAGCATTAAGGTTTTAGCCATCTTAGCTCCTCTAGTGCTTCTAATAAGTGCTAGCTACTATAAGTGATATTTATACAAGCCAGACTGACAAATATTTACTTATAAGCACAGTAAACACAAGGAGCTACACCACAGTGAAATAAGACTATTTGTACATATGAATGCTGTCCAGGAATACTTGCAGAATTACAGCAATACCTCAAACACATTGCTAAACAGAAAGCAAAGGCCAAATAAATCATCACAACAAGAGTAATTTTAGTGATAGTGTAAGGAGGAAATCAAAACACTGCTCAAAAGGAAAAAATCCATGGGCCTACATGAATCTATATTGTTGGTAGTCTTGTACCAGAGCAGATGCAAAAAATGATATTTACTTTCT
>JAUBOD010000132.1:1059359-1071736 GCA_032353885.1 Nothura maculosa
TCTTAGTCTCCTCTTCTCTAAGCTGAACAGGCCCAGCTCACGCAGTCTCTCCTCATATGAGAGGTGCTCCAGTCCATCAGAACAAATAATTTATGAAAAATCTGATAAAAATAAGGTTGACTTCAAAATAAAATGCCCAGAGCTATCTCAGTTATCCTTGTGAGTTCCATTAAGCCAAGAGTCTTTTCTGATCTTTCAGACACTAAAATTGTTTTGTAGTATTTCAATTTCTTATCCAGGAATTCAGTACGAATCCTTACTCTCCTCGTGTCTTAGAATTTTCTCAGTAAAATAGCTGATCACCTGCTCATTCAAGTCTCATACATTCTAATAATAAGAAGAAAGCCAATCTAATAATACTATATACTATCATGGTCACAATGGTCTTTGCTGTGTGCTACTGAACACAGTGGTAGTTCAAATATAATTGGATCAATGGAATGTTGGAGTTACATATTTCTCCTAAAATAGATCAATTTGCTAGAGTGTTACCAAATACATAATGGATGAAAGAAACTGTATTTAAAAATATATATATAATTTCTCATTTTCACCCTAGAAAATGTTCAGTTTCAGGATAATGATGCATTTTTCTGGAAGGACTTATTGTTTTTATGTTTTCTATCCTTTTTTTAAAAAAAAGAAAGCGACAATCAGAACATTAAGCATAACAAGAGCAGGCTGGTAATGAAGATAGAGCTCTAAAAAGAAACCCAAATTCTAGCTTGAATGACTAACTGATCTTCTCTTTGGTCTTATTTTTCAAGCATAGCACATTTAACCCTTCTGAACCATTAGGTAAACTCAAAAAAAATCTAATGTGGTCATAACATCAGGATCTTTTTTCCTAATTGGAGGCTGAAATACAATCTGTACAGCTCTGTAATAATATGGGATTGCACTGGGGATAGTGCAATTTAAAAGACATCCTGGCATCTGGGATATTAATACACTTGTGGCAATTGATGTACCTCTTACATCCACTGCACATCCACTTAGGCATTTCTTCTTCTCATTCATGTGATGTTTCATCTGTTTCTCTTGTTTCTCTCCATTTATTTATTTATTTATTTATTTATTTATTTATTTATTTATTGTCTGTACTTCCCAGAGCAGTCTTTAAAAAGACAGAAACCAGAAATGTAAATTTGAATTTACAACTAAGAGTTAAGCATATCCTTTTCCTTTCTCCTCTCTCTGCTGTTTTCCACCTCCTTTGGTCAGGTCAGTCTTGAAGCTTCTCCAAGCTGCATACTGCCCTCTTGTAATAAGGGAGAAGCAAGACCTCGCTTTCCTCCCTCTTAGTCAGCCAGCAATCAAGGCAGTTTTTCCAAACATCTGTATGGAGGGACAGTGGAGTATACGAGCAACCAGCATTAATTAATTAGATCTCTCAGCTCAGGAGCTTGCATAACTCATTTGCACCTCCAATATAGCTTATCATATCTCATTTTTACTCACAGGATAAGGCTTTACTGTACATTGTTTTGTATAACAGAAAGCAAAGAATATGAATTAAATGATTTATGTCGGACAGTCCAACAACTTTGGGACTATCTCCTGGACCAAATATTCAGCTGAGATGTGCTTGGAACAGGAGATGAAATGAGCAAAAAAAGGAAAAACAAATTCTTTTTTCTAAACTCTCAAATGGGGAGGTGACACAAAGGTTATTTCAATTTTTATCCAAAGACATGTTTTGTCCAAACACATACTTTAGCAATAACAAACAAACAAACATTTTCAGTTCTTTCCCTTATCTTGTATTCCTTAAAGTGAAAAGAAAAAAAAAAAAAGAATGAAGGTCATAATTCCCTTTAACTATTCCTTATAGGTCTTGGGGAATCAGCAATACACCAATTACAGTGTCCTATTTGTCCAACAGCTGTAATTTCCTACAAGGCATTCCAAAAGGTTACATATTTTAAAAGGTGCTTACTGCAAAAATAAAAGAGTAACTTTTTCACTCATTTTTCTATTATATATAGGAGTAGTACTTCCTGTAACAACTTGACCTGTCTATGGTCTTTAGCCCTGTGATAAATCATGACCTTAGCAAGCTGGGTGAACAGAATTATAGAGGCAACCATAACAAAAACAGGAGTGAAGAAATGTGACATGAAGAGAATCATTTTGATCTGAAACTGGCTCATATTTTAAAATAAATGCATCATCAACGAATGCACTGACCCATACGAAAAGACAGAATATAGGGTATTATGAAGAAATTCTAACAAAAACCTATTTCCTCCTATAACAATTTTGCCTGCTCTAGATATTATTCTTTATTGTGATAAATTTCTATGTTTTTTCTGCGTGACTTGCTGAAGTGTTTGGATGCAAACACAATTAGCCAAAATCTATCAGTGCCTACATCATTGTTTTGATCCAGGATAACGAAGCCGTCAAGCCCTGCTAAATCCTTGTTCCCCATGCAATGTCCTAGTTTAAGAAGAGTTTGTGGGCTAGTAGACCAGAGTCATTTTAAATAAAACCAAGCAGCACTTTCCTTGTAGGAGGGCAAATAAACTCCAACTCCCAAAGGGTCCATAAGGATCTGAAACGATGATTGATCTGTTAGATATCTTCCAAATGCATGCACTGGGAAGATGTTTGATTTGGGGAATTACATTAGAGCTACTGTGATGTAGATACATTGGACCATGCAGTGAGGAGGTAGGGGTCTTTTTTGAACTACCTACCTGCTCCCATTATGATAAATTATTTGGTAATGTAGATACAGCTGATGTACATCCACTAAGTACTTTAAAGAGAGAGGGAAATAGCTATTTAAAAAGACAAGTCTAATAACTGCATGAGTAACACCTGAATATTTTACAAGAGGAACAAACATACAGCTCAGTCCTCAGGCTGTGGGGTTCAGTAATGTTTTTTAGCAAACTCAGATATTAAAATAAAAAAAAAAGAATAATAAACAAATCCTTTCTCTGCAGCAAAAATATCTGAATAAATTTGGAGAAAAAGGCAGACAAACTTATAGCTCTGGTTTAAAGGCTAGGTCATAGAAATATACTGAAAATATAAAGGAGAGACACTTCTAAGAGTAATTTGGATGTATTTCATTTGATGAGTAATTTTTAAACCATCATAGAAAGTGAGTTTTAAAATGTAACATGTAGTCCTCTGCTAATTACAGCTTGAAAATATTTGGCTGCATTCCTTCCAGATTAAGTTTTTGGCTATCATTTCTAGCTCAGGAAGTGATTTAATGCTACTTGTTGGTTCTGCTGTAATATTTAAAGCTCTAGTTGAACAATACATTCCCTTCATGTTGTCCTTGTTTTCTGTTTCTGGTAAGTGAAGATTAATGCTTTTCAGAAAGCAGTGCAAATCACATGCTAATCTGAGATCTAGTCCTTTCTGGACAGACCAAGAGAGAAGTCTGGCAAAGCAGATATCTTGTGAGTACTTCTCCCAACCTACTCAAGTGTCAAATCTTGACTCTCCCATTGCGGTGTGGTCAAATCTTGACTTACCAGAATTGCAGTGTTTCTTCAGCAGCAGACCCGTCCCAACACATCCTTTGCTCTTTCACTATTCAGAGTTTTTTTGTCAGCAGCATTTGACACTCTTAGTTCTGATATAGTTTTTTTACCACTCCAACAGTTTCATCCAGTGCAATTAGTAGCAAGCTGGACAGAAAATAAAGGAGATTTTTTATTTGACTGAGTGGAACCGAAGGAACAAGGAAAATACTGCAGGGTATGTGGACAAAGATTTGCTACCATCTCTTGTGCAGCACAATGAGACTAAGTGGTTATACAAACTCTTAGCTTGTTACCTCAAAATATGTCTTGGAAAAAAAGAAATTGAAAAAAAAGAAAGCCTTTTTAAAAGTTGTCTATATGCAATATTTATGCAGTAAGGAGGTAAGGTTTGACAGTATGGATAATAATATAAAAAATACAGGAAAGAAGTCAGCTAAAGCAATGGAGTAAGCCTAGATACTATAGTACAGAAACACTGCACAAGTTCTTGTCAGTCTCAAAGGTCAAGATAAATATGTCAATCTTGGACTGCTGGCAGCAGTACAACATGTCTGTAAGTTCATACAGGGCACTAAGATTTTGTAAAAAAAGGCATTGTATAAATTAACTGAAATTTCACCCTGTCCCATTTTCCATTATTTTCTTTGACCAAATGACTTTGTCAGTGCTGCAGTCCTAAATAATTAATTGCTCAAGAAAAACAAACCCAGTGAAATCACTGGCAAATAATTTTTGTTTCCTCTTTTCCTCCTGTTTGGTCATTACAGAAAGCAAAAATCATCAATGCTTCTGCTTTTTACCACAGCCTTTAAGACCTAATCTGCTCTTTCATTAGGAGTGAGAGCATCAATCACCATTACAGGCTGTGCCTGAAACCAACAATGCTAAAAGAGCGGAAATTTTAATTCCATCCATCCTTTCAGTGATTACATATCCCATTTTTTCTGGTTAATTATTATGTATCCTTTCTACTTCAAAAGGGTAAATTGCTTTAAAATAGAATAAAATGGGAAAAATGATGAAATTGAATTAAAATTTTTGTTGTTGCTTGTATTTGCTCTGATAGAATTGTTGGTTTTACCAATTTGTTTGCTACTTAAAAGTCATTAAGGCATGAATGACCTTGCTAGAAAGAAGTTCTGTCTTATCAATGTCTTTCAGTCCCTAAATGCCTTAACGTATCTAATATGTTGGACTGAAGTTTTGACATTCAATATTCAAGCAGTGGAGATGGTCAACTAAATCTCATGACACACCTTAAAATTTCTAGTCAAAAAATTAATCTTAAAAAACTCTTTCCAGTCAAACTGAATTTTGATACTAAAAAGACAGATTTCATCTAAATGAATAAATTACATTATTACATTATATGGACCCAATATTCAATTGCCTAGAAATAATTCTCTTGCTTCGTAACAATTGATATTCAGCATATGAACAAAATCTCCACTCATTCTAATGCAGTAGCTGGATTTTAGAATATGTAGTAACAAAACAAAGCACTGTATAAAGCAAAGGTCTTTATGTAAGGATTTTTGTTATCTTCTTTCAGAGAAATTCATTCTAGGCTCTTGGGCACTAAGTCTTTTCTTTTTTCAAGCATCTTCTGGGTAAGACAGTCAGAAAGTAGCTAGGTGGTGTATCATATTCGGATAATCAAATCACCGTCAAGCTACAATAATGAGGTTTGTCTCCTAGGTTTCTTTGATTATTTGTTTGTGAGCAAAGCTATGACTTGCTGGAATTTTTTTATATCTAAATTGCTCTTCCTTTTCCTGAAAAAAAGAAGTAAAGGAAAACTTAGCTGCTTGTATGAATATATAATCTCAAGATTCTAGAATTAGAAATGTAAACAATTTGGAGAATATCACATTTTCAAAATATATCACAATTATCAAAACACTAATGCAGTACCATATTTTTTCCTCTGGTTTCGTCCAGTTTAGTTTTACAGTTTGCAGAATGGCAGATTTCCTGCATCTTCTCCAGAGACAGACAGCAAATGCAAATCCAAACTGAGCTGTCTATTACATTTTTTTTCCTCATCAGGCTTAACTTAATCAGGCTTAACTTAATCATTGTCATGTTTATTCTACTTGCACCTCTCTGAAGTAAAATAACCAATTCGGTAAAAGAAATTCCCATAAAAACTCAAGAAATCTTGGTCTGTATGTGAATTAGATCTCCATGCCATAAAGGATCTTTAATCTGTGAGATAAAAGCACATGCACAACAGAAATTTTTCTCTTTCTTTTCTTGGTAATAAAAATGTTTTTATTCCTTTCTAGGCCCTCAGAACCTCTCAAGTCACTGCACTTGTTTTTCTAGCATACATATCCAAGCTATCATTTTGCTTTGACCCACAAAAATCGTTTTTGCCTCTTCCTTCTCACTGGGCACTGAGACATCTGAAAGAGACAGATCAAGAGTGACTACTAAGCTTTTTTAGAGACTTCTCAAAGATCTAAGGTTAAAAAAGAACTGAACTTGGAACTGAAAGAGTGAGAGGACGATGAACACAGAGCCAATTAAAGCCTGCACAAAAGAAGATAAGAACATCAAAAAGCATCTCTTTCATTTAACCTTGGAATTTGATTCAATGACACTCATTTTCAGAAGCGGTACACAAACATTAATTATAACTCGCAATACCTCAGTCAGATAAACAAAAATCTGTTAGGGTGAGCCAGTGAGGTAATAGAGAGGAAAAGTATCTATTTTACAAGCTTAGTGGGACAAACGGTTATATTTAAGAGAAATTGTGGCTGCTTATGAACAAATAAAGAAAGCAATGAATCTACTGCTGATTATAAAAACAGCATATTACTGAAAAACACCATGCCACTGAATACTGAGTCTCTGATTAGAGTCTGTCAGCCTGGGTTCCTCTAAAAGACTTTGTAGAAAAAAAGTAACTTCTAAGGTTGGTAAATTCCAGATTCTATCTTGAAGCAGGTCTGGAAATGCTTCTGCTGCTGATAATGTGAATGGTAAACATTTCCTTTGGAATCAGACATCAGCCTGGTTCCTTAAACAACAGAAGTTGATTGGCTGCATTGGAGAGGCCTACAGGTGTTTAACCTCCTAGCATAACTAATGGAGTTGCAGTCATCTCACCCTAAAGAAAACACATATAGGGAGATACAAATGACTGGCAAAGCATTTCAGCTTGCAGTACTCCATGGGTATTCCAGCTGGTGCTTCAGAAGGATGAGACCTTCCTTTAACTCCTGCATCATATCAAATCTCTGCACCACTCAAATGGCACAAAGAGGTCATTTCTGTGAGACACCTGAGCTCAAGTCAGAAGAGTTTTGGTGCAAATCCCATCTTGGATATTTGGATTATGAAGATGAAGAAAAACAAGTGTTTTCCTTTGTATCCGTGTGCCACTTTTCACCTCCTACACTGGAAGCTCCTTGAAAAGCCCTGTATTTTATTATGTGCTTTTTCACTGTGACTAGTACAGCATGATTCTTACTTATAATTCACACTCCCAAGAGGTACTGCAATACAAATATAATCATGAAAAGACATTTCTTTGGAGAAAGGTAATATTAAGTTAGCTTTTGTGAGTATGTGTATAATTGTATGTCTTGGGGAAAAGAAAGAAAGAAAGAAAGGTGAATGTGACAATAATTCAGTTATGTGGTAGCATGGTGCAAACTTTAAACTCAGTGGTTAGAGGACTAAATATAGTTCTTTGGCTTCAATTATCCAACAGAAATATTAGTTTTATTATAAGTCCTTTTACAAGTCTTTTTATAACAATGGAAGACACTACGACAAAGAATTACTGAAATATTGTGAACTGTCCAAATAGCCATATTAATCCTGATATGTTAATGCTATTGTAATTTTTAATCATCCACATTGCTATAAACTGCTTTTGCCAAAAAGAAAATACCTTACATTAAATAGATTGTGAATTACTTTATATTATATACATTGTCAATTACTTCATTAAATCTTCGGATCTTTTATTCATCTCCATGCAAAATTCAGACTCAGTCTCCCTCTTTTTCCCACCATGTATTTGAGCTGTCTTATACTATGGAATATCTTCGTCTGGTAGTAGAAATTCATTTGTTGCTTTCTTTGAATTAGACTAGTTAAAATATAGTATAATAGTAGTATGGAATATGAGCAACATTTTTCCTGCTTGTAGGCTCTATACAGAATGACTGAATATAACTGCAGCAAAGCTCAAAGGCTTAAGAAAAAAAGTTCTTAAACACATTTCAGAAAAGGGCAAGCAAAAACCCAGACAGATTCTGAGTATTTAATAAACCAAAGAGAATATATAATCTTAGTGTTTCTGTTTTGCATTTGCAGATAGGTATTTTGTTTTTTTTCTGTTACTTATTTGTTGAAACCACTCCTAACTTGCAGTCCCTGGTAACTCTGAATCAACAATTTACAAGTTGATTCAGGTGCATTAATTTGGCCTTGTTAAAGTTCTGCCAAATCTAATTAAAGTAGAACATATTTGTAGATAAATTTACAAGGAAAGAAAGAAATAAGAAACTATTAGTCAAATTCTAGTCCTAATAAGTATGATGAGACACCCTGTGGTTATCTGAAATCTGTGCATTTTGATACCAGTAAATATTTATGAGAAAAAAAAAAAGAAAGAACTGGTTTTAGATCATTAGAAGTTGATCACTTTCCAGATGACATCTTTTCTTCCAGTAGATTCTCCACAGGTCTTACCTTTTTCAAATGCATTTTTCCATAAAGACTCCCCTACCTTTCTAACTAAGTCTGTCAATGGGAAGGCAGTGGAGGGTGGGAAAATTTGTTTCAGAGATGAGCTGTTGTTCTTCAGCTGCTCTGTCTCTGCAAAAAGTAGCCCCTCATGGCTCTGAGTTCAGAGCTCAGTAGGCATTAATCAGAAGTGATTTTGCATGTTTGTAGAAGATGGAACCTGAGCCTGTCTGTTTACTGTCTTCCTGTGTCAGGCCATCATAACCCAGTCAAACTCTGGATGTGATCCAAGTGCTTATGCTGGAGGAGCTGTCTCCTAACAACACACAATTGTACAGTTCTAACAGCTCTATAGCTGTAGAGTTGGTCTCTCTACCTGATAGCCCAAAAGGCTTGGGTAGGTCTGTGTAGCTCATTGCAGCTCTACTCACAAGAGACAGATCAGGCCTCAGAAGCAGTTAAGGCACATCAGCCTGATACTGACCTCCAGCTCATCTGTTCCTCTTCCCACAGAGCAAAGCATGCAGCCGTGTAACAGGTACTGGAAAGCTACCCCTATCCTGCTGGCCTTCCTCAACTCCTGCTGTGCGTTGCTGACTCCCTGTCATCAGGTACTGCAGCTTCTTCATGCGCTAAGCTGTTGCAGGGAGCAGATCTGAATTAAAACTAGTTACTGTTTAATTTGTTTATCTTTTTTTTTTCCTCTTAGGCTTCTTCCCCCCCACACCCGCTTCCCCCTCCTCTGACTCAATGTATGGATGCTGACAATTCCAGCAAGAAGGGAAGAACATTTACCTGTAGATGCAACTGAGAGTATTTACTGGGTACAGCACAGACTCAGCTCAAGATAACATGTAAATTTGTTGTAATTACAGTAGCATCTCCTAATTCCCAAGTTGGATACCTAGGGTAACTCTGAGTACTCTCTTCCAGTCTCTAATCCTGATAATCATAGGACTTTACATACATATAATTTGCAGAGGAATGAAGAATTTTATATTAATAAAGGGAGATATTTCTACCATTTTGTTGAAGACAGCTAGAATCTCCAGAATTTCATAGTTTGTCTAAAAAAGAAGTGGATTAAATGAATTAAAACATATGAGATAATCTTTTCAAATGTAAACATTCTCACTTGGAAAATTGGCCCATGCCGTTGTCTTGAGTATGCACACAGAGGACAACCCTTACTGAAACCTCTGTTTTGAAACAGACTTTTTCTCTGAGCAAATGAGATGGTCAGAATCAGTCTGCTGAACCATAGCAATTAATTCATCTTACCAAAGAAAGCAGTACTGTAATGTAGAAGTCTTCCTGTCTGGAAAAGATTTGTAATCAAGAGTCAGATATAGAATTGTTTAAATTATTCATTGTTTATTATCAAAACGTATTTATTTTTTCTACTCTGAAGCATGTTATTTTTATTTATTTATTTATTTTCTTATTCATCCTTATCTTCTGTTCTGGTATTACATCATGTTGTTACACGTGTATATGCTTATGCACCTATACATTCATACATTTTTATAAGACTTATATGTTCATGTGTAAAATAATATCATTACCTGAAATACTTAAGACAATAACTTTTACCTTTTACCAGCATTTCAATAGCCCATTTTCATTCATTGTCATTAATGAAATTACTCATTAAAATTTGTTGTAAGACCATCCACTAAAAAACTCCATTATTAAACTTCCATGAGCCTGAAATTTATTTTTCAAATAACTTTTTGTTATTCACCTTTTAGCTAGCTTCTCATTCTTCTTTTTCTTGTATTAAATCCACTCTTCTCCAATTAGCTTCATAACCACAAACCCTGTTTAAAAAAAAAAAAAAAGATTTCTCTAGGGATCTGGCAGTGCATGTTCTATGGTCAACGAACTTTTAATCATAACTGCAAAAAGACATAAAGGAAGCAAGCAAGCTATCCACTCTATCAGCCTTAGATATTAAGGTAAAAAGAGAGAGGAAGAAAAAAAAAGAAAAATGAAAAAGAGAGAGAAATGGATATCATACATGAAAAAAATATTATCTTCTGGAAATTTGAATGATGTTCCAGCACATTTTTCCATATACTTGTGTTCTACATAGTATAGTAATGATGTCAACTAGAATAAGCCATTTTGTTTAACTTCCATAAAACACTGGTAGTCTCTACAAGTAATTACAGTCAAAGGTTTAGTAGCTTCTGTTCCTGAGTCTGCATGAACAAAAAGTAAATTGATACATATATGTGTAAGCAGCCGCAACTTTACAATATTTTCAGTGAAGTAACTTGGCTGCAAGTGACAGGGGACTTTGTCAAACTGAACTTTAGAAGTAAATATTGTACATTTCACGAAAATGCATAAAATGTCACTTTTTTAATCTCAATGCAGTTATTCCACTGGAGCTCAGTGGTCATCTCTCAGTGGTTCTTTTCTGATGTACATATTGTTTGGTTTATCAGTTTATGCATGTGTGATTTATTATTAAACCGGGTTTGTATAATTTTAGTGTGTCCATATCTATGTTCAAGTAATACATGTGATTAAATATGAACCAGAAATTTCCATAAGTCTCAGAAATTTCAATGTGAGAGTATCTCTCCATCTAAGAATGCTTCTTTCCTATAAAACTTCCCTTGGATGATTTTCTATTCTTCACAGACAACAAGGCAATTCTTGGAATAATGAATTTGTTTAAAGACTGTATGTGGGTTTTAAGATATATAAATTGGAATCACTTTCAAGCCTGTTGTGTCATTACAGATAAATCCCAATTATCCTTATGTTTTCCTCAGACCAGCCAGGAAAAATTGTCATGGATAATTGCTAACAAAATCCATTTTAATCTTATCACACTTCATTTTTAAGACTACTTTCAAATACCTCTAGAGTCATTTTATTTTTTTCAGGATACTGAAAACGGCAGAAAAGAGACAAGAATCTTTACCTCATAAATTAAATTTTATAATTCTGACTTCAGTTAAATGGTTTGAACTGTATCTTAAACTTTATCATACTGCATTATCTCTAAAAGGTAAAAAGTGGCAGAAAGACAACTATTAAATACTGCATACTTCATTTTACAGAGAACAAAAGATGAAAAATAGAAACACTGAGTGCTACAATGTGTGATTGTGTACTTTGGAAAATTTTAGTCCGTATGTTAATGTTACAATTCAGAACATTATTTGAGAACTTAAAATTATTTTTGCTTTATTTTTGTCTTAATTAGATCTTTGGCATGGTATCCTTAATATCTTTACTTCAAAAATAAAAGTTAAGAAGTGGGCTCTTCCATCAGTTTTGAAAGACAAAACCTGTAAAAACAAAAAAAAATCTTCTCAGACGTGCAAATTGTTTCTGTATCCGTATGGCTATCAAACTCCCACCCAACCTGAAAAATTACCCACAGGTAATTTTTACTCTTTGATAATTAATGAACTAGCTTTGATGAAATATTCCATCAAAATAACCTTTCCAAAGCAGTCCCACAGCCAGTTATAAATGTAATACCATTTCATTTTGGAGTACATTAGAACATAATGTTTTCTTTAAAAAAATAATGACTATAAGAACCATAAAGTAGCTGACTATGGTCTCAAATTAGTCTAATCTTGTTTGCCTGATAAAGTTATACTGTAGAGAAGTATGCAAAGCATGTATAAGCCAGCAACATTCCATAACTACAAGAAGAAGAATAAAAGTCAAAGCTGTTCTTACTCATCAACACACAGGAAACTAGATTAAGGAAAATGAGACATATGTCAATTAGCTTGGGAATTAGTTTCCTTCCCACCATTTGGCATCCACAGCATAGTTACTAAAACACATTCTTAAAGCAAAGACATGAAATGTAAAGAGTAATTGACTGAGACGTATTATTTTACATGCTAATTATTCTTTTTGTACATCATCAAGAGAGCTCTAAAGCCAATCTGCTTTAATGACTGCATACCTCAAAAACTTAAAATGATTTCAAAATTAATAATTTTGAATACTTCTTTAAAAGATCTCAGATGGCAGCAAGTATTTGGGGTTAGTGTCTGGTATTTGGACATCTCATACATGCATAGTCATGATTCTCTACAGCATGGGTGATGCGAGGGAGCTTCCAGAGTCAAAGACGCAGTCTCATAGAGATTAAGTCAATGCTCCGTTTATTGCAGATTC
>JAUBOD010000132.1:1075026-1087361 GCA_032353885.1 Nothura maculosa
GGAGAGGAGAGGAGAGGAGAGGAGAGGAGAGGAGAGGAGAGGAGAGGAGAGGAGAGGAGAGGAGAGGAGAGGAGAGACAGAAAAAAAAAGAAAGGAACATATGACATTGTATGGCAAGTTCATTTAGAGTTAAATTATTTTTCAAGATAATTTCTCTTTCTCTTGACAGTACCTGTTATTTCAAAACAGCTTTCATAGCACAAATACATCCATTTGGATGGAACTGAGCTCACTAACTACTCATGACATGATTTGTATTTTATTTTGAAATAGAAAAATCTCATCAAGTCTGCACCATGGGAACCAAAAAGGTTGATACTAATTACTTAGCAAATGTAAACTTGCAAAGTAACCCTCAGTACTAAAGCAACCATGTACCCACAGAAATCTGCCTTTCCCCAGATCTCTCTGCTCCCCGGTCAGGATAATGTTCAAGAGAGGGACCAAATGTTGTTTAAGTACTGTAAACATTATTAAAATATTTTAAATAATGAAAACTCACTGGCTTTTGATCCACAGGAGACAATGACAATTATCTGACATTTGATCAAGTATATGATGGGACTGACAGTGCCAGAAAGACACAAGCTTGTCTCAGGTGTGTCCCTGTTTCCTATGCCAGTGTCGCTGCTCGCCACTCCACATAGTGCCAGTGCAACAGTTTGTAGGGCTATGCAACACATTCTCTTTTTTTTTTTAATGGGAAAGTTTCTAAATGTGAGGCACTTTATTGATTTGAAAAAGAAATTTGTGGGGTGATGACTCTCTTGACATCACATTCAGATACACACCCAAAGAGAAGATGTCATGAGTAAGGCTGAATGTGTGATAATAAATCTGTCCAAAGGGTCGGGGGAGTGGAGTACATCTGGAAAATGATATGCACTGGTCCCAGCATCTTGTGAGCTCTGAGTCACAGACTCACAGAATGAGTAAGAATGGAAGGGACCTTTGGAGATCTAGTCCAACCCCTTGCACAAGCAGGCTCACCTAAAAGGTGTGAAAAACAAAGATACAGGAGAGAAACAATGGCTGAAGAACTGTGAAAGTCTTGCATGTCCTTTGTCATCTACACATTTCTAGCACAATTTTAATTATGTGTACAATATAGGTTTAAAATCTACAGAGAAGATGACAGATATTATATTTCTATTGATCATCATGTGAGCTATGGATAAAGATTATCTAATTTTTCACAGCTAAATATCTTTTATATACCTCTCCGCTCAAACAGGGACATCCAGAGCATGTGACACAGGGTAGTATCCAGATGAGTTTGGAAGACCTCCAGAGAAGGAGACTCCACAACCTCCCTGGACGGCCTGTTCCAGGGCTCTGGCACCCTCACAGTGAAGTTCTTCCTCACATGCAGGTGTAACTTCTTGTGTTTCAGCTTATATTCATTGCCCCTTGTTCCACCACTGGCCACCACTTTTTCCTCTGATAGTGATTATTTGTCTGACATAAATGATAATAGGTTTAAAATTTTATATCAGTTCTCTAACAAAGTAAGAAGGAGTAGGAGAAGGAGTAATGAAATTCTGATCCACTAGAGCCACTGTCATTTAAAATGACTTTTGCAAGGCTAGAATGTTATTTATTTCGGTGAGGATCTTTGCAATCACAGGTTATTTCTGCCTTGTCAGAACATTGGCAATTCTATCTTGCTTCTAAGTGCCTATTGGTGGCAGAGCAGTAGAGGAATTTTCGAACAATTATAATGTTGATTTTTCAAGGAATTAGAATGATTACCAGAAAGGCAATTATTTATTTTCCACTAAGGTTTACTGCTACTGTCTGTAGAGGAATCTACAGCCTCAGTCCTGGACCAACACTTCAGTCTGGATTCAGAAGTGATGTGGCTGAGTAAACAGGATAGGAAGGACCCTGTTGAATGCTGTAAATGTATCTCATGACATTCATGAAGTAATGAAAGTTAAAAGGTGAGTTCTTTCTGGCAAGGCTGGCACTTCACTTTTCCTCCTGCCCTCCTTTTCTGACTTCGCCTATTGAATCTGACCAGAAAGGAACAAAATATATTGTTTAGCTTTCTTTACTGCTTTATGTTTGCCAGTTCATTTAAGATGCAATATCTTAACTTTGCCTCTTTTCTTCACTTTTTAACTTTTACCCATTTTTTTTCTGATTGGTTTAATAAATGACATAAGTCCTTCATTGCCTCATTAATTCTTAATCATTTTTTTTTTGCAACCATAACAAATTGTTAGCAAACTACTTGATTTTCCATGTTGGGAATTTGTTGAAAAACAAATGCCTGATATTTTTCTTTTTGAAGACGACTGAACAGAGTGACTACGTGCTAGTGCGAACAGGCCCATTTTGATTAGCGAGTCTGACATGTGGTGAAGCACAAACTTGATCACTTCATGTGGCCATTCTTGCACAAAAGCTAGGAAATTAACATATCCATCTGTGACCCCTGTGGTTAGTGCATGAGGATCCATACTGTACCTTTTTGATAAAACTCAGGCAATGAAAGTATGAGCTTCAGTATTTTGTTTCCGATATTTTGATCCTGAGAAAATTCACACAAGGTAAAGAATTCAGGTATAGTTTAAATAAGATATAAGTTAGGGAAGCTCCTAAAGTGCATTTGGTTCTCCTTAGATCTCCAATATTCTCTGTCTTACCATGCTCCTCTTCTGGGCACATTCTGTGTGCCCAGAATGTCTGTGTGCCCAGAAGGAAGAATGTCTTGAAGAAATTCTCAAATAGTTGGATATGGCTGATTCTTTTTATTTCTCATTTGTTCTTCTGGATGATATATGCGAACAGAGGTCTCAACTCATGGTACAGCCCCATATTACAACTTTTTAAAATATTTTATTTTTAGATTTTCTAATATGTTTCCAACTACTAGATATCAAAAATTATGTATGATGTTGCAAGCTGCCTGACAGTGTAGCTTCTAGACTAAAATCAAGTCAATATTTTTTCTGGTTCCCAATAAAATAAATAAATAAACCATGAAAATTGTTCAATTTTGCATTCTACTACCTAATTACTGGAAGTCCCACAAGCCAAATAATTTCTCTGTTTTTCTATAAAATACATGATAATTTTTGCCTATATTTTTGATGAAAATGTCAAAAAGCTTTGGGTCAAAATTCAATGCTTAAAAGACCTTAGACAAGTTCACATTCCTCACTATGCAAGTACATTCTCTGGTAGATATTTTAATCTCTGATTATTTTATTCAAGAATTAACTTTATATACCAAATGTTACATTTTCTGAACAGATTTTTGGAGCTCTAAAAGAGTAGCAAGATTTCACACATACTTTTCAGTATTTCACAGTTAGCTGGGTTGCATACCATTGAAGAGCTGTTTAATTTTGTATTTCAGCTGAAGACACTTCTACAAGCAAAATTCAAACATTGTCTAACCATATCTAAGATTTCAATCTTCTGTAACAATATTCTTGGCTGCATTATTTGATCAGGGAGAAAAAGGCCCTTTCTTTTTACTTACACACTTGAACAGATCCTAAAGATGCTTCTTAAAATTGGACATTACTCAAACACAGCTCTACATCAGGTGGAGGAATTCCTGAAAGTTCACTAAGCACATTTCATCTCAGATGTATAAAGGGTATACACTGCATAATACTTGAACTCTAATAAAATTCTATAGATCATAACCTCAGAGAAATTCTAACAAAAAACAACTGAAGATTAAACTTGACACTAACTGCAAAGAATGACAGAAGATTTCTGTTTCTCCTCAGTAGAGGAATTATTGAGTAATGATGGTCGATATTTAAAAACTGGTTTTATTTGTTTTGCAAGGGTTAAATTCTCTGTAGAAATTTATCTGGAAAAACTGAGTAATTCAGATACAGCAGCTGGGTATATTTTCCAGCGATATGACAATCCAAATTAACAGAAGTCCGCAGAACAAGCCAACTGTTGAAAAGCATCTACCTGTAGAATTCTCATGGAGAAGTTAGGATCCAGTACAGCAAGGGAACTTAAGCATACATCAAACTATAGAGTGATAGTAATGATTGTGCTGAAGAGTTTTGCTGAGTTTAGTCCACAGATTAGTTTGCTAAAATACATATCCTAACCAAAACAGAGAATGCTAGGGGGAAAAATAAGGTCCCTTAAAATATGTAATAAACTAAATTCTGAGTGATAAAATATTTCTTTCGTATATACATATATGTACTGGTTACGTGCTCCAGGAAAAAAAAAAATTCTCAACTGCTCCGAAAACTAGAGAAAAAGATGCAATAAAGTCTAAAGAAATTGTGATGAAGAGGTCTCTTTTAAATTTACACAAAGGACAATTCTATTATTGAAAAAAAAATTTTTTTGGCTAACTTCTGTTATTCTACTTATCTATTTACAATATCTGGCTTAAATATATGTAAATAAAAAATATTAAAGCAAATACTTTTGTAACACAGCCTGTTTGTAGCTCTGTTAAGTGCCTATTACTATCAGTCAATCAGCTACTAGAAGGTGGCAGAACATTTTCTGTTCTTTCTGTTGGAGGAATAGAAATTGGAGGAGACAGAAGGAGAAACAGCTAGGAGCATGAATATGTGCTCTAGTAATAAGGGCCATCAGTTCAAATCATAGAGTACTGTGCTGTGGTCCCTGTATTAGAAAGTGTCTCAATATATTTTATTCAACAACTAGGTCATACTCAGTGCATAAATACATTTTGTGAGAGGAACTAATACCCAAGTTCTCCTTACCCATTGGACTGCCTTAGTTGTTAAGCTCAGCAGTTGTGTGTGCTTGTCCTCATTTTCTCCGTTAGCAGTCTGAAATTTAAGGTGCTGTTATAGCTGATATGATCTTGAATCCCTTCAAGCAGAGAGGAAAACTGAACTTAGGTCTTTAGCATGTTTTAAATTTCTCTAGCAAATGAGCTTTTGTAAATTGGAAAAGAAATGCCTTGTCTCAATGTGCTTCTTAAAAATTAGGGCCTGTTACTGACCACTTTCTTGAAGAAAAGAGAGAAGGAGAAGAAGGAGAAAAGGAGAAGGAAAAGGAAATTTGCTTCAAGGATGAATCTGAACTGCACACTCTAGGTAGAGTAACACCCCTTGGTATTACCAGATGCCTAAATCCTACCAAAACTATCATATTAAAATTACAAATGTGCTCTCTTCTCTTTCCATTTACTCAGATAATTGAATCCGTTTGATAATTTAGAATGCCCACACAATTTTAGATTCTATCTCTGAGTTTCAGAAAAGATGCTCATAAATGATATAATTTGACCAAAGTACAGTGCAAAAAATAAATACATACCAGAAAATAAGACCAGGCTCATTAAAAGAAAACTGTAGGATATTCACTATATTACAACATACAATGTTAATATCCATTAATACTAGAAGAATCCCCTCTGATTGCACCTATATTTCTCCGCTGAAAATGTTCTTAATTTCCCTGGTAAGCACATGCCCAGGGTAGATCTCAGCTTCACCATAAAGCAAGGTTCAAGTGCCCTCTCTTCCTTGACTGCTATGTCCTGTGATCTCCAGCAAGAGAAATCACTGATATGCAAGATGGAAAACATGGAGCAGTTCACCATATCACTACCTGGGCTGTCAAGAGGCCAATGCTCCCAGTTGTATTTAGCAAGTAGTAAGCAAAAGTTCAGTCCTTCAGTGATTTAAAATAGAAATCACACTCTAAGAATGACAGCATAAGAGGAAATGCAGTAAAGGCAGAGAACTGCTCCGTTCCTGCTAGGACATTGAGTAACATAGTGATATTGTATGTTGTTTTATCAGAACCACACATTGCTAAAGCAGAGTATGGGAGACCTTGTTTTTATTCCAGCATGGGCAAATTTTTCATATTCTTTTTACAGATATAAATAAGACCAGAATACAACTTTAATCTTGTTGCACACAGCTGCAACTTGCTTAGCCAACAAGATGTATAACAATAAACATAACAAACATAACAATAGGAGAAATATCTAAGAGCTTCACAATTTTAAACTCACAGTTCAGAGCAATGTAAAATGTAAACAATTTCATATTCAAATCACTCGTATACCTATGATTGTAAGATTGTTCAAGGAAACAAAATAAATAAATGCTGCTCCATAAAGAGGTAGAAAATGCATGGAGTCTTCAGAGGGAGGGCTATTATATTGCCTAATTCGATCTTGTGCATATCACATTATGAAATCGAATTCATTTGTTCACATAATGAACCCAATAACTCATGTAAGCCAAAATGATATCTTCCAGGAAAGCACAATATCTTATTTGGAAAATAAGAAAGCATGCATAATCCCCTATTTCCATATATATTTTGTAAATGTTTAATCATCACTAAAGAAGAGTTGCTGAATTTCTTTCTTTACTAGAGTTACATATCATTTGTATATGTAACAGTATATGACAGATTTTTCCAAGTGAAATTACTTTCATCTGGTAATTTGATTCCATTCACAGTTTTTCTTTAAGTACTGTTTCATTTTCTTGAGTCTCCTCTGTTTTAGCAATATCATTATAAGCATGTGTATATTAAAATTAAACAAACACAGCATTGAGCACTACTGGATTCGCAAATGCAATATATACCTCCTCTATCTTACTCATTTCTTTTTAACTAAATATTACCTTTTTTTCCCTTATGTCTCTGAGAGGTCATAGTAAGATATTGTCCATTAACTGTTTCTGCAGTAGTCCATTAGTTTATACCAGGAGTATAATTTTGAAGGCTTTGCCCAAGTTTCACCACTTACAGTGCTTTAGTTTGTCATTGTGTGGTTTTGGAATTCTTTCATCTTTTGGGATGAAATTTTACTGAATTCTGGGAGTGTTCCTGATATATTTCAGATAGGAATAGACATTCTGCCCTTAGGACACGGTTAGAGCTATTTTGAAGGGAAAATATATATGTATATGCAATATATACATATTGGTGTATTTTGTATGTATGTCAGAATAAGTAATTCAGAAGATGATAGTATATCGCTCCACAGATGAACCTCTATGGCTTCACATTAGCATAGATGAAGTTAACACTTATTAATGTAGAAATCTATCATAGCAAACTGAAAGAGAAGAAGCAATTATTTAGATATATATATATTATATATATATATTATATTTGATAAACATATTATCCCTTTTAACTTCTCATGAGTATCTAGAGTAACATCTATCTATTCTTATCAGCTGTTTACTCTTGATGCTTATTAACAGCAAAAAGTGAAAGATAAGACCCAAAACAACCCAAAACAAGCTCATGGAAGATGAGTACAGATAGTACAGATGAGTACTTCTCTAAGTACAGATAGAAATATAAAAGGTCATGAAGAGCTTTGGATGTGTGATCAAACTGATATTGCTGCAATGCAGCTGAGAAATAGGGCAAATATTTCTTTAAGTAAATCTTGATAAACAAAAAAAATCAATTTCTCATCAGACAAGACTCTCAAAGTAAATATCTAAAGCATTGTAATTAGCAATGATTAAACAGGTCAACTTTATTGTCATTAAAACATTTGCTATGACAGATTCAATGTCTGTAACATTAGGGATTTAACGACAAAGAAATTAACTGCAGGGTTGCTTACTGAAACTATATGAAAATATAATTAATTGAAATTCAAATTGTCACAAACATATTCAGATTTTTTTTTCTATGACTGCACATTCAACTAATTCAACCTAAAGCAACATTGGCTGAACTGGGTCATACCAATGATCATTTTTTCTTATTATTCCTTTATCCAAGGGTGGCCAGAGATGCATAAAGAAAAGTAGAGAACCAGAGAAAATATATATTGTGTGTGATGCTAGGTGAAAGTTACATTAGTGGTAGAGAACTTGTGATCTTTGACACTGCAGCCCTGAGACTAGTATGATCATTACGGATAATCCATCCAAAGATCTAGTATCTAATAATTACTAGTTTTTGTAAAATTTTCTATAGACCATGGACGGATGTGAAGACACATACCTTTGGATGAGACACATATCTGCTATGAATATTTATCTTCTGCTTAGAAAGTTTAAATGAGTATTTTCTCTCTATGGCAGGTTAGCTTTGTTCCCACTCATTACTAGCAAAAGAACAGACAGAAACAAGGGAAAAAATGCAGGGTTTTCTGAAGCAACACATTTGCTTTATTGCTGTCATTCATAAAGAAAGAAATATATAGGGTCATATTGACAGGCATATAGAACTAATGCAATGAACCTGAAAAAGGATTTCTCTTATTCTTTTCATTTTGAATTGATCAATATGTCATGGTCCAAGGTCCTATAAATGTTGATTTCAAGTTGTGATGGAAATAAAAATTTTAATTTTGTTGCATTACTAATATAAAAGAGTTGTTTTTTTTATTTCAAATACCAAGTGTCCTAAACCTTCAGTAAAAACAAATAAATAGAAATAAATAAATAAATAACAAAAAAGAAGTTTTGTAGATGAAATGTAGATGTAGAGGGTTTTTTTTCTGGAGTTTTCTTCTCTCTTTCTCTTTCTTTCTCTCTCTTTTTTTCTTTCCTTTTTTCTTTCTTTCATTCTTTCTTTCTTAGTTACTTGTATGAAGACATGCTACCCATTTCTGTAAAGTTTTCTTATGCAATTGCAATCCAGCCAAGGCAATCATCCATGAGCTTAAAGGGTGACCATATAAGTTTGTAAGTTATTTGAGTATAAAATTTACAGCTAGGAATCAAATAGCAATAAATGTAACATGCCAGATATATCATACTCAGATTAGCTGGAGAGATTAGGAAGTTAATCAAAAGATGAAATTCTGTTAAAAGATGATAAAAAATTACTCACTTCTTTCAGTACTATTGGCTTCAGAAAGAAGCACCAGCAGAATACTGCCAGATGTTTTCATATTTGTTTAGTTTGGTGATATAAACATTTTTTGCCTGACTTTTTTTCTCCTGTTTAGTACAAGGGTCTTTTTCTATAATGCAACTGTGAGTATTCAATATTTTTAATTATTTTGATGACCTACCTTTTATAATACAGACCTGTTTTATTTTAAATAGAAAATAATTTTCTACCATCTAATATCACTTCTTGAGGTACATCAAATTCCACTGAATCAGTAAGTAGCTATTTAAATATTGACCTGTATTTCATCAGTTTTCCTAGACATCTGTCATTGTCGTTCCTCTTACCGCACACAGAAAATTATGTAATAGAAATTGCAGGCTACCGCAGGTACAGCAGTGAAGCAGTAAGAAAGTTTCTAGGTCTATCTACTGTTTTATATCAGAGAATTATTTTTTAAAAAAGTTGTTTTACAATGTGCGATTGTCTTATTCTCATGTCATTGCTGAATTTCACATCTGAAATGAAAATGATAGCAGATAAAGAAATCTAAGCAATTTTAAGATTTCCTTTCTCTCTTTTCTCTCTAAGGTTTCTGCAGATAAAACTAAGGCATAAAAGAGTGATAATAGTGAAACAAGAGAAAAAAAGGCAAAAACAAAACTGGATAACAATGGCAAGCATAGGTTATTGTTATTTTTAAGCTCATTGTTTTTATAACAGCAGAACTAAGTTCTTCCTTGTACAGCATAGTACCAGGTAACATGGAGACAGAAACCCATGGCATCATCCGCTGAATGTAACTCACTAAACAAAAGCATTTCATCTTGCCCTTAACATTAACAATAATTCAAAATGGTTCTTAACAGTTTGATTCTTACATCTGTAACTGCAGGAAAAAATATTTTTTAAAAAAACAGCAGGTATTTTTAAATGATGCTATTTTTAAAGCACATCATTGCTTTTAAAGCACACTGTTCTTGAGTGATGGAGTAATTTTATTGGATGAATTGACCACTGGGGAGCAACACTTACTGTTTTATGAGCTGCCAGCTGATCAGCACGCGTGGGCTCCCCAGCAGGCCAGTCAGGAAAGAGAAGATGTTACAGCAGAACTGGAAAAATAGATGACATGTACAAGTGTATGGCAAGAGAGGCAAAAGAAGCAGAAACAGCAGTAAGCAAGGGAGATATTGGGACAGACTGGGTGGCTGATGCTCCAAGAGGAATGTGGCTACCACACACCAGAGCCATGCTCTACATCTTCAGGGACCTCCTCACCTAAGCAGATAAAGTTACTGATACTATAGCAGTTAGTGAGAAATAAAGAGGAACAAATCTTTCCCAGATTTATATGCAGATCTTTGAAGTTTTGTGGGACACGAACATGATGATTTTGTTAAATCAAAAACCTAGGCTATAGCAAGTTCTTTATTTAATTATAATTTCTAAAAATCAAAATGATCCCTGCCAGTTCTATCTACTCTACCCAGCAAAGCCTATGCCAAGTATTACATGAAAGAAATAAGCTTTGTTTTATGTACTGTTTGTCGGTAAGTCGTTAATAAGTATTTATTAAAAGAAACTTAATAGTTCATTTTAGTCTTATGCAACTTCATTTCATTCTTGAAATATCTTTTCCTAAGCAAGAAATACTACTAGATATAAACTCTCTTCAAAATTCAAACTGCAATCTTGCATCTGAATTTCTAGCATTAGATGAACAAGTCTAACTTTAATTCCTGTGTTCAGGGGTGTCTCCAAAGACTTGTGAAAGGCCTCTTCTGCCTAAATGTAACTCCCTTAATTAATTCAACACCATGTGGCTTTGCTTCAAGCAGTTACTATTAAATTCAGTCTTCACTGTATTAGAAAAGAGGATGGAAGAGATACACAAATGGAGAGACAATATATTGCAGGAACCGAGGTAGAAACAGAGGCTGTGGCAGCAAACAGTGAACAGACTGCAGTGCAGCAGGAGGAAAAACACTCACAATCAAGTTCTTAGGAGCGCTTCCCCTAAAGAAAAAAAAAATGCTTGTCTCCATTCACCCACACATATTTGTGAGATAAAAAAAGGATGTTTTCTTCTTCTCAGACACTTTTGCAGGTATATATTCGAGAGCATGACTGAGCCTTTAAAAGATAGCAAAAGGGCAGCCTTTCAATATTGATGCTGAAAAAGATTTGCAGTTGTCCTGGCAAGAATGCTTTGGAGAGAGAAAGAAAGAGAAAGGGGGGAAAAAAAGCAACACTGTTTTCTGCAGCATCTTCTACCTTTAGAAGGTGACAAGTGCAACCTGCTAGGCAATTGCTAAGCATCACTTCTTGCTTTTGAAAGTTTGGTCTGATGCTATTTCAAGCCAAGTTCAAGTTATGTGTGGTAAGTCTTAAAGGAACAGGTTGCCATGGCACCAAAGGTCCTTCTGCAATTCATTGGGAGCAGTAAAACATCTATAATGGCAAATATCACTGGAGAAAAAAAAAATAGACTGAGATGCATTTTTGGAGCAGAGACGCTATCACAGTAGCAGAAGAATGTCAAATTTCCAATGGAAGGATATGTCTCCAGCAATAAAAGAAAAAAAAAGAAAGAAAAAGTATGTTCATAGGTAAATTTATATGGGGAAATTTCAAACAAACTTCAAACAGACCTAGGTCCTGCTGGTCCCAGAAATTTCTTAGGTAAGAAATATTTAAAGCATTATTAGACGTATACTTACATATTCCCCAAAAGTAGCTTTTCTAATTAGTTGCCCAGGAAGGGCTTACTTCTCAATGAGCCCAGCTGCTTTAGCCCTCTCTCCTGATGGAGTTATTCTAACAGGCATAAAGTTCCCCTCATTTGTAACTAGGCTATTTTGAGGAACAATATTTATCCAAGAAACCCTGGATACAGAGACCATGGAATAACCAAGGGACTTTGATTGTCTGTTACAGAAACACCAACAAAGACGTAGCATTAGGTAAAATGCAGTCCTAAGAGCAGGACTATGCAATCTATCCTTAATAATAACGCTGAGATAGGAATAGATATGGAAATACGACTTGAATATTCTTTCATAAGAAAAAATAGTTATTAAGAGAATAATATGCAATGACATGATCCAAATCTTTAATATGAAAAAGATTTCTTTTCCAACATTTCACAGATGTAACATTAGCCTGAATAACTCTCTGAATTTTCATATAAATGGAGATTATTCTTTCATGTCAAATTATGAGGTAATTTTATGTATTCTTTTTTACTTTTAATGTATGGACTCATATGAACTTCTTCATGAATTTCTAAGAATTACTGCTAACAAAAATGACTGATTGTGGCTTTTACTTTTTCTTACTACCCCAAATAAAATTATTAAATATGTTATAAATTACATTTGATATATCTTAATTTAATCAGAATCTATAAAGGAGGTAAGGCTTAAAATTAAATTCATAATGAAGTGAGGAAATCACAGAATCTTCAAGGTTGGAAGGGACCTCTAGAGATCATCTAGTCCAACCTTCCCGCTCCAGCGGGCACACCT
>JAUBOD010000132.1:1087590-1116965 GCA_032353885.1 Nothura maculosa
TTGTCCTATCACTTGCCACCACCGAAAAAAGCTTGGCCCCCTCTTCCTTACAATCTCCCTTCATGTATTTATACATGCTAATAAGATCCCCTCTCAGCCTTCTCTTCTCCAAGCTGTACAGGCCTAACTCACGCAGTCTCTCCGCGTACGAGAGATGTTCTAGTCCCTTAATCATCTTTGTTACCCTCCGCTGGACCCTCTCTAGAAAATTGAGTCTTGCAATTTGTGTTCATAGGAATATTTGATGATGTCACAGGTATTTCTTTCATGCCATCTGGTTGGCTTGTAAGTCATATAAATATAGACTTGCATTTTCCAGCACACATTTTGATGAGAATAAAGCAGCAGCAGACATCTCCTTTACTCATTGATCTAAGCACCTTTTGGCAAGGCTCCACCAAAGCACAGTTTCCTCCACTTTTTCCCAAATCACCTCAGAAGTATGTCTCCAGTAATAATCATCATCACATTTTAGATGGGAATATTTATTTCCCTAATGCTAAATATCTGTTCTGATAGATCGAGGCTTTTATTCAACTTTTACGTTTGTTTCATAATTCAAATGGCTAACAAACACCCAAATTGGCATGGGTCTTCTCTAGTTTCTCCCTTTCTGAATTGATTTACACAGGAATAATAGCTTTAGAAAATGATTAATACAATTTCTTCTATTTTCAATAAAAGCCTTTAACAGACTTTTCCTTAAGGTTCAACATTTAATTTAGTTTTCTGTCTCTTTTACTTTTTAGAAATTTCTGTTTAATTTTTGACAAGATCACCTAGAGCTTCTTTCTATCCACATGGTTCCTATTAAATCTCATGAGAAATATCAAGGAGAGAGGGATACCTCAAAAAATCATCAATGGAAGTCAAGAATCCACCCCCTGGATGAATTTTATCTGAACACAAAGCTCATCCTTTACATAATATGCATTTTTTTTATGAAAGATAGCTACTATATACAAGAAAACAGAATCCTTGGAGACTATTTATTACAAGACTTTTGGGTGTTTTTTTTTTTAGAAGACATGAACTTTAAAGTTGATCTATGTTAGAACTGTAAACTGCAATATAAAATCTAAGTGATTGTTTGCATAATAAGAGACAGCAGAAGCCCCTCACTCTGAGCATCATCATCATCAAAATCTTTTGAAGGGCATTGTACAATATTTAGAGTTGACTGAAAGTCACAGCATCCTACTGCAAAGATGTTCATATCAAAACAAACATTTGAAACTGGATATTTGAAAATTCTTTTGCTGGTTATTTGCTTCCAACTAGTCTTTTTGCTACAGATCACAACTCTCTGCGCTACGCCTTTCAGTCAGTTCTCAGCCCAGCTCACAGTATACTCACCCAGCCTGTGCTTCTTCAGTTTGCTTCCAAAGAGGCCATTGGATATACAGCTATAGACTTATTCTTATGGTAGTGTTATTGGATTTGGATGATCTATGTAGCCTATTTTTGAAGAAAAAGGAGGACAGCACATTTTGTTTCCCTAATATCTGTCTGTCTTAAGTGTTGATAGTAAGGCTCAAATAGCCAGGAAAATGGTGGATGGAACAAAAGAAAACAATTTCTAGTTCAGGAAAGAAAAAAATTATATTGTACCTGGTATACCTTCTTTTAGTAATTCAGTGAGCTTAAAGTACTTGTACCTCTGTAAAGCTCACTTCTATAATTTGTGAAAAAATCTATCGAATTTCACCTTTAGTTTATGTGATTATGGACTTTATCTGGATTTGTTTTGCTTATTTGTTATTTACTCTTTCTTACTTCTTTTTTTTTCTCCTCTTCATTTTTGCACTCTTCTAATAACTAAAGAAGTAATGTTTTATAATAATGCTTTCTCATAAGAAGGCTTCCCAAATGAAAATGTATCAGTATTTTGAATCCAAACACTGGCTGATTGCTGAGACACCGGTGACCTCAGAATATAATTGTCAGATTAGGATTGCATCTGCACGTAGATCAGAGGAGAGTAAATATCCCCAGATGTGAGGTCCTCCACACTGGAAGGACATCTAACTGAGCAAGTGCCTTCTCTGAATTAAAGCTATCCCCACCTCTTCTTTCACAATCTTTGTTTGGCTGACTGTGCATTTATTTGCTTGTCTACTTTTAGGTCTAAGGCTCACTGTCCACTTAACAACAACAAAAAATGAGTGAAAAAGGATGGCTAGTTTAGATGTCAGTAGTTGTTTAAGCAGCATCTGACTTTTCTTTTAGCTAGTTAATTAAACAAACCAATTCTTTCAAGTGCATCAATCAATCATGCTGCACAGTCTGTTATTACATTCTTCTCCCTTTCAATCTTCTTGTTTTTTTTCTGCATTGTGTCTTGTTTCCAGAGAATTTGTAAATACTTCAGGGCAGAAAATGATGCTGCGCTGCTACATGGGATGTGTACAGCTGACCTACTTAGTTCAATTCTTCTTATACATGGGAATTTTATTCTCCTGATAAATTAAACAATGCTGAAAAGTACCAAAGTAGATTTTCTTCTTATGATATAATAGATCCACACGTTCTTAACATGCCTGGTGTCTTACAGATGGCATGTGTGTCATGTTTAATGTGTTTCAGAAGTGTTTTTTTCTTCTGTGCAACCCTTAGGATGCAATTAAATAAAGCCAATATACACAAGACTAGTGCATGGAGACAATGCCTACGTACTTTGTACCCCAGGGCTAGCACCACATAAGGATCTTCCTTTTCAAAAATTTTAGATTTTGTCATAAATATGAGTGGTTTAGACAGGAATTAAATGCTTATGCCTGACCTTTTCCTGAACTTTTTCTTGTAGAGCTTGATATTCTTGGTGCACATACATAAAGAAAACTAAAGATACACAGGAGAAAAGATGAATACTAGAAACTGCTCTATATATTTCCTAGTGGGGGGAAAAAGCATTGTAAAATTCACACCGAATTACTAGTCTCAAAGTCACAAGCATTTCCCCCTGCACGTAGATATTGTTCACTTTTTTCTTTTGTAAGTGAGTTTGTGTCTAAGCTTGGGAGATTTCACATGTCATCAGCTCAATCAGTATTTTATAATTATGAGTCATATTATTTACCCTGAGATCTTTTAAGGACAATTTGTTTCTGCATGGGGTGAAAAAATTACATAGCTGTTCTTTTTCTTGTCCCACTGATGCCACTGAAAATGCTTCAAACATTCAAAATTTTTACAATCCATGCAGAAAGGTAATATTTTTCATTGATGAGGAGAGCTGGAAAAAAATAGATGAAGTTTAGACACGCAAATATTTTGTTGGAGTTTTTATTAACAATATTAACTAGTCTGATCATATGGCCACCCTATTCTTTCATTTATACTCTTATATTCTTTCACTACTGTGACTGCATCACCAAAAGCAAAAAGTCTTACTTTGTTAAGTTAAAATCTGAGATTTGGATTGTTTTTGATTGACTCAATATGCAGTGGTACCTCGAGTGAACACTGTCTCCAAGTTCCATATCTATCAGATAGGACAAGTGTTGGTGCTTGTGTTATGTCATGCCTGCCATAGATCCCTGGATCTATGCCATAAATCCTTTCTATTTCTCTGCTCACTTGTCTGCCCTGGGTAACCCAGATATTGCTTGACACTGAGATGGCTGAGGTTTGGGGTTTGCATATCTGCAGCAAAGATATTATTTCACCCTTCATCTTTTCATCTCCCTTTGAACCTTCAAAAGGGTTGATGAGAAAGACACTAAAAGGCTACAGGGACTGAGTGATATTTTCCAGCATCTACTTCCAGAAAAAGGCCTGATTTCAGAGGGGCACAAATTGAGATCTAGTCTTAAGGTCTAATGACCTTTTTCCAAGGTGAAAGACAAAAGTTTGACACAAAGCCCTTGTAAAAACAAGGGTTAACTGTAAAATGAATATATAATCAAATTGTTAAGTCAAAAGACTTTAAGGCACAGAATGTTCCAGCTCAACTAGGTATTTCACACACACTTAAAACTGAGTTCAACTCAGTCTGAAATAAAGGCTGCTCCCATCAACCTGATTCATTTCAGCTGAAAAATGAAAGGCTGCCAGGTCCAATATTAGTCTTGCCTGCTTTTGTTGCAGAAAACAGTGAGCACTGCCTGAGCCAACTGGGATATTTAAGCATGGACTAACCTTTGGCATTTCATTAGAACATGAAAGCAAGGATCAACCCAAAGACTCAATTCTGGGCTTTTCAGATTTTATTATTATTATATCATCTTTGTTTTTGAAAATTTAGAACATACTATATCCACTATTGCTCACTCAAAATCTCAAGGAAAGGAATTCTCTATAATATCCTCAGCAAAAGAGCCAGAAGTAATATCTTCTTCATTCACTCAAGATAAGACACCTCTCTTCACTAACTTGTTATGTTATATTATGTTGTTATGTTATGTTACGTTATGTTATGTTATTTGAAACTGCCTCTAGTAGTTGCTATTTACTCAGAAGTGACGAATCAGGCAATTGCTCATTTCTAAAAACTGAAGAAGGTAAAATGCTGCCTTACAGATGCAATATTATGAACACCAAAACTGGCAGCAGAATGTCAAGAACAATCTGTTCGGGTCAGATATGACTTTAGGACTTACTGGAGAACTGCATGACCAGGCATGTATAGGAGCAAGCAATGACGGTTGCTACATGCATCCCCTGTTTTTATTACAAGGAGATGCTCATGACTTGCCTATTGACTTTTATAACTGCATAGCACATTACCTGAAGTGACTTTTGCTTTCAGAGACATACTCTTGCTTTTTACTTGCTACCAAGAGAAAGTTAAGAGATGACAGAGCCACAGTTTAGTTGCGTGGGATTCACCTGATTTTAGATATTTGTAATGTATGCATTTATATCTAGGTTGCTTCCATTAATGGGAGGTAATTTTTAACCAATAGAGAGGAAAATGAACTTTTTTTATGGTGTTCGACAGTCTGTCCTGCTCAATTACATGCTACATTAGCAGACATTAGCTCTCTATGTTCGGATAGTCAGACATCATGTAGACAGCCCCATTAACAGCAGTAGAGTAGGGTTCTGGCCACTCTTTGAGAGTATTCCTCCTTTGGAAGTAAGTTTTAATATATATGACCTGTTTCATATGGATAAATATTCTAGCTTTCAGACAAGCAGGGTTTATCTTCAGGTCTGAAGTACAAGAATTAACTTTAAAACCAATCACAGGTGAAAAAAATCACTCTAAGTTTAACTTTTTATGTCATTTTTTATTCATATTTTAGCACTTGAGTAAGCATTTGACAGCTTGTGAGGTGATAGGTGAATGCAGAGGAGTCTGAAAAATAGGTATTGCCTTTAAAAATGCTTAGCAGGAGAGTTGAGAAAATTCACAGTCTAAACAGTCTTAAGGGACCCAAAACATGGGTTTCTTATGTAAACTAGCTTTAAGTTCTCACATAGGAACTTGCTTTATGTGTTAGACTCCAGTAGGCTCATCTATCAAGCTATCAAGTCCAGTAGGTTCAGATTGTTTCCAAGTTTATAAATTTGTCTGAGAGGGGATTCAAACCTGGGCTTAGGTTTTTAACAGTGTGAATAGTCAATGGATTAAGGCTTCAGCCTACTGTTCTGATCAAGGCCCAATATATAATGTGAAGGACTCACCAAACTCTAAATCTGCCTTTTAGGAAGCGCCAAGAACATATGTATCCAGAGATAGTAAAAATAAGCCTGGAGTTATGCCTTTAAACATAACAGTATATTTAAAGAAATTAGATCAATCAGAAATGTGATCCATTTTACCCAGGACAGTTTGACATTTTAATTAGACATGGATGAATTACTTCTTTGACTAATTAAGTATCTTCATGTATCTAACGGAAGAGCATTTGAAGCATACAGTTCCATCATAGAGATGTACTAGTTATTCATTCCGTAGTGACATAGCATAAATAGATAATGACTAGTGGCCTAGTTAAATATATGGATGAAAACTAATAAAAAGATAATGTACAACTACAAAAAGAGAGAAGATGTGCAAACACATGTTCACGCTCTGATAAAACTAGTGTGAAGCATAACTTAAAAGTTACACTGGAGTTATTATGGATAAGGAGTTATGCTGGCCTCACATATCCTCATTATTCCTCTGTCAATCTAACCACTTAATCTTGTCCCAAGAGGTCTCTGTAGATTCTTTAGGAAAATCTTAATTATGAGCATATTCTTACTTCTTGTCCTCCTTTAGTTCCTCTCACAATCTGGGAGGATTGCTGCTAAAAATTCAAGAATAGTCTCCAGTTGCTGCACTTCATTCTGCAAATCAATCATTGATGCTTACTTTAGACATCACAGCATAAGAGATTATTCCTGCCTCAAAGATAACTGACCTGACAGATAGGGACAAATATTGTAGATGCCTTTCATCTCCTGCAGTATTAAAAGGGCTTGTAAACATGCATGATTGATCTATAAACCATCACTGTCACTAGAGTGCATGGACTCTCTATGCTCTTGTGTTAGATGTGTCATTGTTACAGCAAGGTTGTGCACCCACAGCTCTATGCCTGGTGCTAGAAGCGCTTGACTCAGATATCGTCAGTTTTTGGAGCTGCTCCTAGAAGATACTACTATTACCCAGATATGAATTAAGAGATCTGTGAGACAAAAGCCTTATGAGTGCACAACTGTGTGTTCTCACAAATCAGTGTGAGTAGACAATATCTTTAAAACGTGTAATCCTGCTATTGCTATTTCACGGACTTACAACAGATGTAAACATATGCACAACATAACTGTATCTGGGCCATCATGAACACCATTCTGATTTTGATGGTCATCAGACATTCTTCCAACACTGTCATCCAAGGATTTGGATGACCAAGGATTTTCCACAAAGCTTCACCTTAAGGCTTCTTGGCTCATGACATGTTAAATGCTTGCATTATACTAATGATCCAATGATCCATTTTCCATGGCAATCAGTTCTGCTTTCTCTGTTGACTGCACCAGTATCTAAAATGGGTATTTGAAGGTGAATACCTGCACTTATATTATCCATCTCTCCCTTAATAACATTAGGTTTTCTGAAACACTGAGGCAAAATGCAGGTAACTATAATGCATCTGCACCATTTCTGTATCTTCAGCTTTCCTGTGTTGCTAATGTATTATGGGCTAGGAAAGGTTGCATATAAAAGGGTGAGTATCCATAGCTGCAATACTACCTTGGATTATCTCCCACAGGATTCTTTATCTGATGTCCTCACCTGATTTGAAGTATTATTCTGACTGATGTGAAGAAGCCAATCCTAATGCACGTGTAAACCCAGCCAGTTCCTACTGCTATGCTGTGCAGCTCCAAGAACCTCTTCGCCATCTCAGCTCTATCTACACCACCTATTGAGAAATGAGCTGTGTATTTTCTGTCATCATGGTTCAGGGGGAGGATGTGTAGGGATGTAGTTCCACCAGGCACAAATGATTGAGTGGGATCACATGCATGGTCTGCTTTTGTCTGGCACTAAAGATGCACAGATCAGGGAAAACTCCAAATGTAAATAGCAGTGCTATCTGTAGAAGGGACTCCATTCTGTGTCTCCTGGGCCTGACTGATCTCCAGTTGGTTTCCTAGTAGACTCAGTGTCTAAATTACTGAGTCTGGAAACATATATATAAACAGAAATGTCCTTTGTTTATTTGTAAAAATGGATTTCACAAGGTGCATAAATTATTACCCTAAGCTTTAAAAAGTACAGATGCTTAGGAAATGAGAGATACATTTTATGATGGTCTCCACACTGCAACAAATCCATTATTATGTAGGTTTTCAAATATTCAATTGGTAGTCCAGATAATTCTTAGAACATAATCACTCAAGAATGTAATCATGGGTACACAACATCTATAGCAGAGAGCATTAAAAATACAAACCACATTCTGTGTAAGTGTTATGAGACAGTAAAAGAAAGCCACAATATTCCTAATTGCTGCTGGAATGGAAAAGCTTTTAAGAAATGTAATTAACCCAGTACTAATAACATCTTTTCTGTGATGATGGAATTTCTAAAAGATGCTCTTCAAGGCTATCTGTCATTATGGAAAGATATTCAGAGTCATCTTAGATGGAAGGCACAGAAAGTTAACAGCTTAGTTTTAATATGTTGCATTAGAGAAAAATAATATTACACTACTATGTTCAGCTGACGTTATTGGTATATGATCAGCTGTTCAACTGAAGTTCTTGTTAAGCTCAAAATAAATACATTGCATATGCACAGTAATTATGATGGAGAAATAAATTATATCTATGTTTTCCTGAAATATTTGTTTTCAAAGCTATCAGCCAAAGAACAGAAATACTGAGGAATAATATCTGAGCTTAAACATAATCAAGCGTCTAGCCTAGAAGATCTAGTAGTGATGTAGTACCTAGTGACTCAGTGTGAATGCATATGATCACATCACTGCTTCTCCATTAAAAATACTGAGACCACAGAATGCAAAGCAAGTTTGTGGAAGATACCAAGCTAGGTGGGGTGGTCGACAATCCAGAGGGCTGTGCTGCCATTCAGGGGGAGCTAGAAATGTTGGAGAGTTGGGCAGAGAAGAACTTCATGAGATGCCTGTACTGCCATCCAGAGGGACCTAGAAAGGCTGGAGAGTTGAACAGAGGGGAACCTCATGAGAATCAACAAGGACAAGTGCAGCGTCCTGCACCTGGGGAGGAATAACCCCAGGCACCAGAGCAGATTAGGGGTCTGCTGAAGAGCAGCTCTCCCTCCCAGAGGAACCTGGAAGTCCTGGTGGGCACCAAGTTAACCATGAGTCAGCAGTGTTCTCATGGCCAAGAAGGCCAATGGGATCCTGGCTGCATTAGGAGGAGTGTTGCCAGCAGGTCAAGGGAGGGAATCCTGCCCCTCTCCTCAGCTCTGGTGAGGCCGCAACTGGAGTATTGGGGGAATTTCTAGGCTCCCCAGGACAAGAGGCAAGATGGATGTGGAGCTTTTAGAGAGGATCCAGTGGGGAGCAACCAAGATGATTAAGGGACTGGAACATCTCTCATATGACGAGAGACTGAGAGAGTTGGGCCTGTTTGCTTTGGAGATGAGAAAACTGAAAGGAGATCTGGTCAATATGTATAAGCAGGTACCTGAGGGAAGAATGTAGGGAGAATGGGGCCAAACTCTTCTTGGTGGTGGCCAGTGACAGGACAGGAGCTAATGGGTATAAGTTAAACACAGGCAGTTCCATCTCCATGTGAGGGGGAACTTCTTTACTGTGAGGGTGACAGAGCCCTGGCACAGGCTGCCCAGGGAGGCTGTGGAGTCTCCTTCTCTGGAGAGATCTTCCCAACCCATCTTGATGCCACCCTGTGCCAGGTACTCTGGGTGTCCCTGCTGGAGCAGAGAGTTGGACTAGATGATCTCTAGAGGTCCCTTCCAACCTCACCCATTCTGTGATTCAACCATATGCACCATATATCTGATTCTTTGATATTATATTTTGAAAGATTATGCTGTTAAGCAAACACCTGTAACAATTCAGAAGTTTTTCATACCTGCTGAGCATTTTACAGCATGTCACCTTTTATTGTGGTCTGTCCTTACCAGCTAGTCAGGTAATGAATCTGCCTGCAACTGCCCAGCAAGGGGAACGCAGACCAGTTTAAAAGCTAATAGTCACAGCTGGCATCTCATTAACATTGCCTACAGTTTTATGACTTGGTTGAATTCAAGACTAATGCTTGCAGAGAGAGTCCAAGGACATCTGTGCAGTTAGTTGCTTCCTCATCTCCAATAATTGGGGAATTTATAAGGAGAAAGACATTATCACATATCACTGCTTCTTTCAAATAACTGCATCTTTGAGATGAGGTTTCAATTGAGATGACCCTAGCTGCCAGAAGGAAGAGAATGCTGCAAAGGTTCCTAAACAGAGATGACAATTCCTAAGGAACTTTTAATAGGCAAGCAAAGCTTTCTATATGCTACAGATGCTGTAAAAGATTAAGGAAAAGATTAAGGAAAACCAGAAGTTTAAAGAAACTAAGTTCAAGACAGTATCTGGCTCATTGTTTTGTGAGGATTTCAGAACATGAATTCATCTCACCTGCTTCTAGGCATCTGGAACGTAGGATTTCACAGCTGAACTACTTAGTGAGATGTCTCTTGTAAGCAGAGAAACACTTCTGTGGATATATGTAGAAGAGAGATACTTGCAGAGCTTTTTTTCTCATCCTAAGATAGACACTTAAACTGTACTGGGTGAGTTATGTCCTAGAAATGCCTTTTTTTTTTTTTTTTGACTATGAGGATCCCTGGTTCAGACATAGGATCTATACTCATACAAATTGAAACTCATTGAAACTGCATAGCTTCAGAGTACAGACTTTCTTGAGAGCTTTGCCCAGGAAACAGTATAGACCAGCAAGCTGCAACATCATCTGATGACGTATCTGATTGGACTTTCACAGTACAGTGTGCAGAGATTCCACTGTGGCCCAAAAAGACGTTATAAACTCCCCAAAGATAAGCACAACATGTTCAATGAGTTTATGGGTCCCAAAAACTTCTTGGAATTCTCTTCCCTTTAATTGTAAAGGTTCAGTTGCAGGCTAGTAGCACAAAGGATGAGACCTCACGTAGCCAATCACATCTGAGGAAGGCATCCAGATACCTTTACAGAGAAGAGAAATAGGCACTTACACAGCATAACTCATCTCCTAACATGACTATTTTACATAGAACAGATTAGTCTTAGAAAATCTCTTTTGACAATAACTGGAGCTTGAGGTGACAGCTCAGGTGTTGTCATCTAATCTGTAGATATTTAAAACTGGAAGACATGAATTTTATACCAAGTTTGAATGAAGAGTCTTTTTGACATCAAACTTTAACAAGCTGCAGAGAGAGCTCAGAATTTGATAAAACTTATTAAGAATAAATAATTATTCAATTCCATAGGCAGGCAGAAAACTGAATTTTTTTTTAGTCACTTAAAATTTTGTCAGCTATATTTTCTTATACATTGTATAAGAAACAGCTAATTAAATACTAATCTCCAATTTTATTTGCAGTGGTATTAATGGGTAATATTATTTCAAATACTTTCCTGTTATCATATGAACATTACTCAAAATATTTGGAGAGAACTACATTAACTATAGTTATATACTTTCACATTTAGTAATCTAATTATTGTCAGCATATCATTAGGATAATCATAGTGATTATCCTAGGATTCCTAAGTAAAGGGGAGACCTTGAACAAGATTGAAAACCAGTGTTGATTTAAAGAGTTTGAGAAACTATAGTTCCAACTATGGAACCCAAGAAACCTAAAAAGTTTGTATGGGTGGTTTAATTACTGAAGTACACTGATATTTATAATTTTACATAAAGACAGTTTTGTACTCTAGTCAACTGCTTGTTTTAGCACCAACAGAAAAGTACGCATGACAAAAAATCATTCTTTTTTCCTTTACTTCAACAGGATTCATGGGTACAGTACCAAAAATATTTCAAGGATGATCCTGTAGGAGAATTCTACAAGAGGACATATAGTCTCTAGCATACTGAGGAGAAAGCTCAGGAACATGAGTTTTTTGTGTTGTGCAACATCATTTAGCTCCACTCTATCAGCTTTAGTTTGTCATGCATAGAAAAAGGAAGGAAAGAAAAGGTGTTAAAACCACAGCCCTTTGCCAAAGACCATGTAATGTTCTGTAATACTTGGCACTTTTGAACTTTTGTACTTGAGAATCAAAATAATTACACACCGGTGTAAGGAAGAGGGGACTTTCTACTCCCATCCATCTTTTTGATCATCTATAAGGCAATAGTGAGATTCTAGCTGTTAATCCGTTCAATGCCTTAAGATATTATTCAGTTTTCTTTCTAAATTTTCATATATCTTGAAACAGCTAGTGAACAAGTTGTTTGCTCAGAAGAAAATCAAAGGGAGTCTTCTGTAAGTGGATGAAATTCAGTGACTCTGCCATCAGAAGCTCAAGCAGGCACGTTGCGGGGGAGCAGGAGAAGCAGTTGTTTTAGGGGAAAAATCTGAACTGATGTTCAAATTTCATTTCACAGGTGAAGGAAGAAATTTTGGGAAAAGGAGGCAATCATCAGCCATTTGAGTGCTAAAATTATAAATCCTTCTTCAGCCAACCCTGCTAAGTGTCCTTCAGCTGTCATTTGCTTGGAGAAAGCTATCTACAGATCACTATCAGAATTTTAACTGCACTTTTCAAGATACACTGCTGCTGCATGCATGTGCAGAATTCTGTGTTCGTTGCCAGAACTCATCATGGTACTTAATTACTTCTTCTATATCATCTTCTTTTTTCCTTCTGTGTTTGCTAAAAGGCTCATTTCCAAAAAGGGCAGTGTGGGGGAATTTCCAGTGTTATTTTTTGCTGTATCAAAATTAGGGAAAATGCCAGCAGCAGACATTGAAGATCTTTTCCTTTAGGACCTCTAGTACAGAGGCATTTCTGTTGCTTTGAAATATTTCACTTGAGTAAGGTTTAATATCATTGCAGTGATGAGCATTTTTAAACTGATTAAGGATCAGTTTTAGCATTTCATAAATAAAGTTTGAGGTAAGAGTATTTGCCAAGTGCTTCAGGCTCACTGCTTGGGAGTAGAAGGGGGCAGGAGTGACTGGAGTGGTATCTCTTTGGCTTATGATAATGACTGTAAATTTAGAATCTGGTTGTAAAGGGCATGTTGTTTATTATCTTTATAACTTGCATAGACTGTGGTGGGCCGTTTTTGGTGTTGATGTAGCTATACATGTTTCCGGCTCACTTAAAATGATAATACTTGGTGCTCTTCAATCAGCCATGAGAAAATAATTCCACTCGGTAATAAAATTGTTATGACAAGATTTATACAATACTTTCTTCAGATAAACTTTTCTAGCAGAAGGCAAATAATTCTTTTACATGGCTTTTGATATAAATCTGAAAACACGGCTATCTATTCCTATATTATATTTTGCATTCATAGATAAAGATCTTTCTTTTCATATGCAGAGATCTACTGCATAATGAATTCAAGATTAGATGTCTTGTATACAGTGATCACAGTCTGATTAAAATGCCTTTTTTTTTTCTTGATATGACTCATCTGGTCCTACAGCTAATTATTCACTGTATTGATCACTGTATGGATTGTTTTATTACTCAAAAAAAATAGAGAGAAATGTCTGTAAAGTTGGTTAATATTCCTTTTATGAAAATTTTGAGTATCTGACTGCAAAATGTAGATTTCTATGGGGAAAATGAGATCACACTCCACAATGTGAATATGACTCGTCTCCAATTGCCATGCAATAAAATGATTCATCTCTCACCCTGAATCTAGAGGGACTTTTGGGAGGGACAAATCCTGAAGGCAGATGTTCTCTTTTTGCAGATTCAGATGGGCAAATGTGTCAACAGGCTGAAAAGCATGACTTCTGGCATACACCTTAGCCAAAAAGGCAAAATGAGGAACAGAAATAATGGGATAGATCAGGTGTGACACTACTTGAAAGAATAGCTCCCTGGAATGTCTCCTTGGTATAAAACACAGGTGAAGAAGTCCTTAGTCATCATCTCTACCTTGCACAGTGCGTCAAACAGCCACATGGGATGAGAAAAAGCAATTGCAAATTGCCAGCACATGGGATAGGGAGTTTTAAGCTAGCCTCTCTACATAGAGATAGCTTACTGGAATTGTTTGTACTGTATCTCCTTGTCTTGTTTCACTCATCCAGAAAGGATTTTGGTTTTGAAGATTTTCTCCAACTTGTTTGGAAATGGGAAGATGAAGTGGTGGAAGTAAAACATATGAGAACGGAGATTTTGTTTGTGTCAATTAATCGACTCATATGAGATGACTGCTTGTGATTTGAAGCTGGAGTAAGATTAGTAATTTTTTTTTTTTGCAATTAGTTTATGTAACTTGTTCCTTATTCTTAAATATATTCTCATCTGTGAAATTTATAATAAGAGTTTTCAACAGATTGCAAGTAATACTAAACTAAGTGTAAAATTCACCTGTACTTATTGTATAAACTCTTCACTTGAAATACAACACTTGACAATGACTCTTTTTCCATTTCTGGGACCAGAAGTCTCAAAATACTTTACTAAGATATTCCAAAGGTTTCAAAATGTTTGAAATTATATTAAAAAAAAAAAGGGCACCACCAACAGCAAAACTAGTTAAGAATCTCAGGAAATAGTTTAAGAGCTTAAGCCTGAAGGTTTTAGTTTGGTTCCAGCTTCTAGGCTGAGTTAATAGATTCTTGAGCCTTAGGAATTGAAGCTAAGAATCAGGAGGAGATGGCTTTAAATCCATCTGCCTTCGCTGGCATCCATGACACTTGCATTCATACCTGAAGTTTATTTATCAGTAGGCAAAGACTGGTCAAAAAAAAAAAAAAAAAAAGGACATGATGCTGAACCACTTTGGATTTCTCACAGTCTTAAGAGAACATTCTGGGAACTGAAAATTCCTGTCAGGTACCAGGACAGTGTCTTTTTTTGTATGGCAAGCGTGATCCTCATTTATAGCGCCTGGAAAAAGAAAAACCTATTCTTAGCAAGAAATGTTCCTCAGCACCAACAATACCAATTTTACACCTGTTTTGTGAATCCTGGGAAAACTGTGAGCAGCTTTATACATTTAAATTAAGTTTTCAAGAGGATGGAGCCCAGAGCTGAAGCTGAATCTCATTAAAGGTGCAGAATTTTGCTCAGTTCAGATCTGTACCCAGTTCTTGGGATGCCAAAATCTCTTTGGCTGAATGGATGCTCTTTGGCTGAAAATCTGTTGCAAGAAGAGTTTCACAGATTTCTTGTCCACCTTACTTCTAAGTGAGATGGAGAGTGGAATGTGTGGAGGGAAATCTAGGTTAACATATTTTTTTGCTTGTTTGTTTATGCAGTACAGAGAGATTGAGAGAATATGGAAATTTGCAGCGCTGAAGAAAAATGGTCAAGAGCAAAACATTCTTCAGTGTACAGAATTCGTGACTGGTTTGCATTTAGGTGGTGACTTAGGTTAGAATTATTTCTTGTTTGAGTAAGAAGTTACTAGGAACAGAAATTTTGTTCAGTGACTGGGATAACTTTAATGAGTTAAACAGATTGTATCTTGCTAACTCACAAATTGAAAGACAGTATGAAAGTTTGTTAAAATTAACTGCCTGTTTTAAAAATGCTATATTTTGATCTTTAATGATCCTTATCTGTCTGTCATAAAATATAAGCATGAATGAATAATTTCTCCCCAAGGAAGTGGGAAAAAATACAAAAGAGGTCTTAATCTCATTGCATAACAGAATAATTGTTAAATGTGCTTGTTAGATTTTATTCTGATTATTATGTAAATTATATTAGTCAACTCTATCATTTAGGTAGTGCTAGAACTCTATCCTGATAGACTTTTATATATATATATAGATAGATAGATAGATAGATATTTATTGAAATAGCCAATCATAGTCTACTGTCCTGCAAATGAATTTCTCCTTTGCTGAGTCCAACGCAGATGCATTGGACATATGCAAAGTATATATCAACTGAATTTTATTAATTAAAATACACTCTGCCTGATTCTTATATGCCACCTTGTGGAAAATCAATGAAATTTTCATTTCCAGCAGCTGATACTGGAAATTCTGAACTCACAAAGAATTGTTGGAAGTTATGGAAATAGCTTTTAGAAAGAAGGAAAAATATTACTGTGATTAGATATAGATTGATGCTAATACATTTGAATGACTCTGTTAGCTAAACTAAATAGCAGATGATAAAACATACCATATATTTCTGCCTGAGTCTTCTTCTATTTTCACCATGGATTTCAGAGCTGAAATACCTAAAATTTCTCCTTTTTAACCATTGGCCATAAAGAAAAAATTGTCAATCTACTTAGGTTTTCTGGAAAGCTCTTCTTATTAACCCTTTGAACATGTTATTTTAAAATCATAATTATAGTAGTAGATTTCTATATCTTATATCTCTTATTATATTTATATAATTTCCACGCTATCTGATCATTGCTCAAATATAATCTGCTAAAAAAATTATACATGCCTTCTTTACAGACTAATCACTTCAAGATCGCAGTTACATTTAAAAGGATTTACAGTATCAAAATACAAGTTCCACAGGAGAAATCTGAATGATTTCAGCAGAGGCAAAAGCTCCCATATTATATCTAAAATACCTATATCAAAATTTTGAAGTGCTTTCTCCAAGTGAATTGTATGACCTTCCAAATAAATATCTTAAAGAGAGTATCTTGAGAAAAAAAAATCTGTAGATTTATCATGCTTTTCCCTTTGTTTCCATTCATAAATCCAAATAAATGGAAATAGAAATATTTTCTCTAATCTATTAATTTTAAGGGATCTACTCACATTAATAAAAAAAAATCTAGTGGAAAAAAAAGCAGGAATGTTTATCCTCCACTTTACAAAAAGGTTTTGCAGAGGGCCATAAGAATTAGAAACTTGAATCTCAAAAATTATTTAATATATATCAATAGTTTGCCTGTAGATAGTTAGCTACAAGCAAATTTCTGGAAGGGGTTTTAGAAGAATAACTAAGGAAATAAAAAGGACATCTTGCAGGTCCTTTAAAGCACACTAAGCCAAATGATAGATAGCACTATAGAAATGACTCAGGCTAGATTGGAAGATAATGAGCTATCATGTCAGCTAGAACAACCAAGTTTTTGTATCACATCCCAGATAACATCAAAGAAACAAATAGAATAGTTCTGTGTTGAACCAGATGAATTATGTTTGCTAGTTCAAACAGACTATTTAATCTTGAGAATTTTTCCAGTTACCTTCCAAACTCGAACTGAATGCTGTGCCACTACGTAAGCCTTTTTATTTTAAATATATACATTTAAAAGAATCTTACATATGACGCATACTGACTATTAAGCAGATAAATTATGGTGAACTTATTGTTGCTTTTTCATTTCTTTTCAAAAATTATGTAAATATGAAATGAAAAGTATCTGATTTGCATGTAATTTCACATTCTTTCTGGCATGGTAGGAGAAAAGATTTGAATTTCACTATGAACCCATCAATTTCTGGGGAGAGGGTAATGTTTTTTCTTTCTTTTTCTTATTGGTAATTTTCATAAAAGAACATTGCCAAAAATATTCCAGTCTCCCAAGGACTCTAATGAAAGGCTGTGTAGGTTAATGGATTAAATTGAAAATCCAGTATGTTCAAATGTGAAAGAAGGGGATGTTTATTTCTTTTTTTTTTCTTTCAATTTCTTCACATCCTTTATTCTATCTGAATCAAATGTCTTGCTAATGCATTTACAGCTCTAAGCTGTTGCAAACAGCTGTGTCTCTAGCTGTGAAAGAGGCCAACCTATCCATCAGAGTAGCTTTCCTTCTCCCACATCCCACACAAGGCTGTTGCCCTTTCTAATCACCCTGTTCAGGGTACATAGCAGGCTGAAAAATTTAGAGTCCTTTTGTAGCTTTCCTGGTCAAAAATAAATAAATAATAATAATTTAAAGCCTCCTCAAGAAGTCTGAAAATGCAGAACAACAAATTTTCCTTTCTTTCATTTGCTAGTGTTGTTGTGGCAGATGCAGCAAAACCCAAATATTTTGTAAGTTAGAAGAAATTCTAAAGAGATAAAGTTCATTATTTAAATTCAGAAAACTACAGAAGACACAGAAATCATTCTCTGGAAAGCTAACATTTGGACACATCTACGGCCTCCTCAAAGTTGATTGCCTGAGCTATTGCAGAGGGAAAGAATTTCTTCCACAGCAACTATACAGTATTTTAAAATTACAGCACAAGTCATTTAATTTGGTTTAACCCTCATGTTCCTGAGAGTTCATTTTCGAGGAAGCAGTTCAAGATCTAAGCTACAGATAATACACATTCTTTAGAAAAGACTAAGAATCTTAAAATCCTTTCTCAAGCTAATCTTGAGATGATGCGTAATACTTGCCTGAAGAAATTCAGCAAAAGGACTAAAGGACACTTTCAGTCTACACTTATACAAATGCTTGAAATACAAAGCAATACTTATATATCTTCAGCAATATGCCTGTGAAAGAAAATAATTTTCTAAGTGGTGTCTTAAGTCTTCTGCTTACAAGATTGAAATATAATGTACTTATCTATTTCTTGTTCCCTATGTCTTTGTGTCTAGGATTTAGAGTGCTTGGATGCAAGAGCAGAAAATAAATTCCCTAAAGCACCAGTTCTAAACCTCTCAATGGCAAGCTCTGAGACAGATTGACAGTCTCTCTGTCTTCCAGTACATAGTTAAAATTGGTCATCACTAAAGTGCTTCTCACTGAGGCAACTGCCTTCTTCGGTAATTTATTCTTCTTAGCAATGGAGAAATGTAAAAATCATCTAATGAAGAAATCGCCTGAACATGTCCTGGACATATTCCTTCCTAAACATAAACTGTTTCAAAGGGCTGTCTTGTATTTGGGATCTGTGATCTGACCTGAAAACAGCAGAACTACTGTGGCAGAAGGGCATCCAAGATGTTATCCAGGCACTGACCTCCCCCTCGGAATCTGCCGGATTCTTTGCCCTAAAGCATTCTGCTCCTGCAAAATGCCTGAGTTAAAAGGGCCAAACAACAGCAGAAAGAGCTAATTCCACCATGAAAGACATAACAGTTTTTGTGGGCAACGGCATGTCAGAATGATTTCAAGAAATCTTCTGAAAATGAAATTAATATACAGAGTGTGGGAGGTGGGCACTTTCAAAAGACTGCAAGCAGCATCTTTATGAGATTAAAGAAAGCCAATCCTAAATGCAGCTGAAAAGATATCAACAGATGCAAAGAAATAAACTGCAGTTTAAAAGTTTCAAGTCTGCATACTTGTACATACAGAAGAATTTGAACTGACCACTAAAAGTAGACTACTAAAATGCTTTCTACTATTAATATGTAATCAAGGCTGGAGCACAAGAAGAACATTGTAGGTCTTACATATTTGTTGCCTTGTGAAAATTTGCATAATTTTAACAGCTGCAGAAGACTGTTATGAAAATGATGACAAGCAATATCATTTTTTATGTGGAAAAGTCATACAAGAATAGCAGGGGCTGTATAAACCATGGAGATTACCACAGATTGCAATGCAAGAACAAACATATTCAAAAGAAAGACCAGTATTTCCTCTTTTTCCATAATTTATCGTTTTTAGTAAATGTGAGGAACTAAAAATATACTATGATTATGAACTCTGTAAAAGAGATGCAGATATTGAATTGAAGAAATGCTCTTCCATGAGATTATCTCGTTTAATTTAACATGTTGAAATGACCCATATGTATCTGTGAGCTTTCTGATCGTCTGTTATGCTATAAATCATAACATAGAAGTATTTTTTAATACGTAGAATTGTCATAGATAGGTCTGCTGAAATTCTAGTTATGGTCTGAGCAATAGTCTGCACTTGGCGCCTGCTATTTGGAAAGTTTAGCACTCCCTTGTTCTTTACTTGCATAAAGCAATGAGTGCCCCTGTCATGACTTGAATTTTATTTTTATGATGTAGTGATCTTCCAGAAAACCAATAAAACTAGGCTTCATATACAAAATTATTGCATTTTTATGCATTCTTTATTGCACTAAACAATTATTTCAGCTTTGGTTGGTCACTCTTTCTATCTTCTTCGATTCAGTCTAATAATTCCCCTTAAAAAGCGTGGTTGTGAACATATTCAGGCTGCACTCCTCCAGCAGATTCTTAACTGTAGTTGTTTCCAGGGAGCCAAACAGAATGTAGGAATCCCCTGGGTGTACAGGCAGTTTTATTTTGTCCCTCAGTTACTCTAATCTCCAGGACCTTCATTCCCTTCTGGCCCTCTGCTGAAATTCCAGTCTGCACAATATGGTATGTGCTATGTTGTTATTACAGGCACCATCTTGAATTTTTCACCATAAGCCTAACCTTTTATATTTTTATTAAGATCTGTTTGATTATCTTGATTTCTATAGAATTTCTATTTGTATCAGTGACAAATATTGTGGTGTTAGTCATACAGCAAATTGTTTTACTCCATTACTACCATAAAATTGCCTGTGTTAATGACATAGTAGCAAAAGCAGGTTCATAGCACTGTATGGGTCTCTGTATAGCCATTTCCTTATGATTACTAGTACATTTCCAATAAATTAAAATTATTTCACTCATGTTTGTATGATTTTTAATGTATTTATGTATTTTTTAAAGAGTTGGATTTGTTTTATCAAATAATTTCTCTGTAGCAAAAGAGAGAGAGATGGAATATTTTAGGATGTACTTCATGTGGGTTAAATAGAGCACATAACAGTAATTCTTGAGAGAAGCTATGTTATAAACTAGATAACACCTTGGAGATAAGAAAGTGGAATTTTCTAGAACTAGAAGAAACTCCAGAGTTCTAGGTATGTTTCTGTGACTAAACTGTATTAAAGAAGAAAAAAAGAGAGAGGCTAGAAGAGGAGGAAGAAGACCAGGAGGAAAAGAGAGAAAGAAGAAAGAGGAGGAAGAGGAGAAGGAAGAAGAGGAGAAAGCTAAGTAGCAGAAAGCGGAAGAAGAAGAGCTAGAAATAGGAGTGGTAGGGGGAGCAGAAAGAAAAGGAGGAAGAATATGAGGATGAGAAGGAGGAGGAAGTGAGGATGAGAATGAGCACAAAGAGAAAGAGGAGGAGGAGGAGGAGAAGGAGGAGAGTGAGCACAAAGAGGAAGATAACGAACAAGAGGAAAAGGAAGACGACAAAGGAGACAGTAGAGGAGGTTGGGGAAGAAGAAGCCTTTCTATTGTAATACTTTTGTAAAAGCAGACAGTGTGAAAACAGTTTTCTAGTAGCAAAATCACCAAATGAATGAGAAGTATATGAAAAGACTACTGTTTACCAGAGAAATAAGTTATTAAAAATATATACAAAAGAAATTAAGATCATTTTGGTTGTTATACTCTGAGAGTTTGCCCTTCAACATACTGATACACTTACAAAAAAAAAAAAAGAATTTTGCATTGACTAGCACAACTAGATCCAAAATGTATCATTCTAAATTTTATTACAGTAATAAAATACTGTTGTTCTCAGCTCACAACTCTGTTGATTGATACACAGATGATAAATAAATAATATTCCTAATCTAACTGACCTCTCAATTTTCTTCTTTTATATTTCAGCAAGCATTTTAACAGGCTTGCAGAGTTAAAATGTAGTGAAATGAATTGCTATGCATTATATTCTGTTACAACAATATATTTATACAAATAAATGTGCTGCTGTGAGATGTGAAAGAAACAATATCGCCCTTACAAAAATAACTTGGGAAAAATACACAAGCTTTTCATTTAACCTAACTTACTCATCATTGTCAACTGGGAATGAAGAAATTAGAAATGAGCAAGAAATCTCTGTAATTTGCAAATACAGAGATTAAAAAAAAATGTTCTGCAAATAATGGTTTCCACTTAGCCTGAAGTTTTCCACAGATCTAGGTATACTTAAAGCATTTAAGCTAAAATAAAAAAGGAAAAAAGTTGGCAATTTTTTTCCTTAATTTTAATATATTAGAGCAGAGCCCAGAGGTCCTTATCAGAGCTAATTACTTGGACAATACCAAGTCTAAGTTGTTCAACCAGGGACATGCTCAACTATCTGAATATAATCTGCAGAGTCAGTGAACTTGCAGTAGCTGGAGGCTACATAAATTTATGTTTTAGATAGCATTGTACATGTATGAATAAAACAGCATATTAATTCTCCATTTGTCTTCATATCACATAATCCCACTCAAAAACAGGATAGCTGATGTTTAGTCACATAACAAATCTATGATCTTTTTTAAGTCAAACTGCGCTGAAAAGAGTTGCAGCTTGAGAGTCTGCAAGAATGCAAGAGATTTTCAAATTCGTCTGTCAACTACTCCATATTAAGAAAAATGTATATATTGAAAAGTCCTACAGAACTTCTGCTTTTAGGTTTGCTACTTTCAGACTTCTAGAGAAAATCTAAGTCTCAGAATACATTAGTCTTCTGATTCATGATGAGAAGCTGTGGTGTTGATTTCAATTCCATTCTTTAGGCGAATTTGTTAAGAATGACTGGAGGACAAGAAAGAAAAAGAGAAAACAAAACAAACAAACAAAACCAGGATTTTAGCAAAACGAAGGTCTCCATGTTGAATTTGACGCACTCCATTGCTATATCTCAATTTTCTTCCTCCTCCTTCATTCAATATTGCCTAGCTCAAGGAAACACTAAGAAAAAAAAGAGTATCTTTATGCTAAAATATCACATTTTGCTGTCTATTTTGACATTTTTCATCAGTAAAATGTCAATGCAAGAAGACATTGATATTTAGGCTTTTATATGCAAAAAAAAAGAATATGAGTTAATACTACATTTCTCAAAGGTAAGCAATGGGATATGAAAGAAGCAGCCCACGAATGAGAGAGGTCTTTGTGGCTGAAGTGGGACAGAAAATGCAGAGATAACACACCCTGAAAAAAAAAAAACAAACAGATTTGAGGAAAGTATTCTTCTTATCATAAATTTTTGCTTGGACAGTCAAAATGATCTCTTACAATGCAAGATGTAGAGGAAGAAGGCACAGTTTTCATCACTATGCTTTCACTTATTGGTAATATGAAGTTCTAGATATTTTCTTGCTTCTTACTAGAATTGTTGACACTCAGCTTTCCAAAAAGTTGGGACACAGGAAAAAAACTACTAATTATTATTTGCAGTCTGTACAAGACAATACAAGGAAATGGGCAGAAGGGAAGAGGCATGCCTAAAAAATCTCTGGGATATGCTTTTTTTCCGTCTGCATTCAGCTAATCTTTGCTATTGTAACAAAACAATATTTGCATCTCTTCCAATACTTCCAGTACATTACTGGTTTCTAGTTTCTCTGTGAAGACCACTTTGTCACTACTGACAGCAGAGGCCATTGCATATATGACTCTCTATCTCTCATTGTAAATCAGAATTGTAGCTTCCGTCTTTGAAGTTAGGTACTTAGCTACTTTGGATATCACCACTAAAATAAAATGTATGTATGGCTCCAACAATCTGATAGCTCTGTTCCTTTGCAGTTAAAGAAAAACAGCATCACACTCTTGTCAAGGTCAGTGAGTCCTTAGGATATCTGCCAATGAACCAGTGCCCAACCATAAGAAGTGACACTTCCAGCTCCATCTACAAAACAATAAGGTAAGACAGCTGCTTTGTTACAGTGTTCACTGCTACAGATTAGAATAAAAAGCCTGATACATAGGAGACATAGGATATTATGTATGATAAGACTGTTTTGTCCTGATTTTATTTAGACAATATATAGTTTCCATTAGTATTTTAGGCGACATATAGTTTTCCATTAGTATTAAAGCAGAATTTTCCTTCATCTAGTATGACTATTAACTTAAAAAAAAAGTCGCAGTTACATATATACCTTTCATACATAAAAAAGATCACAAATCCTAAATACAATTGGAATTGTTACATACATCTGGATATTTCGTGCTATGTCTTAAGGGAAAAAAAAAGGATGGAAAATTAACCTCTCACTCTCTAGATCATTAAGGTGAACTGAGTCCTCAGATCACTCTCCCTCTGTGCTAGGCTTCATTCCTGGATTTACAGTTCATTTACTACATGATCTTCATTTACATTTTGATCTTGGTTTCATTAATACCGTTTCTAAAAGAGCAAAACTCTTCATTTACAACTTAGCTTTATACCTGTGTGCATTTCTGTTACTCTCATTTTAGCCAGATGCTTCCTTCATGCCATACAAAGGAATCTATTGTCAGGGGAATTTGTAGGCTCCCTATGCACTAATAAAGTTTTGAGAGGTTTGGAAAATATTATAAAGGGTCCTGCACCTGGGAAAGAATAAATCATGCATCAGGCTGGAAATTAACCTCCTGGAGAGCAGCCCCGCTGAGAGGGACCTAGGCATCATGGTGGATGACAAGTTGACCATGAGGCAGCAGTGTGCCCTGGTGGCCAAGACGACCAATGAAATCCTGAAGTGCATTAAGAAGAGTGTCTCTAGCAGATTGAGGAAGGTGATCGTCCCCCTATAAACAGCCCTGGAGTATCTGGAGTACTGTGTCCATTTCTGGGCTCCCCAGTACAAGAGGGATGTGGAGCTGCTGGAGAGAGTCCAGTGTAGGACTATGAGGATGATCAAGGACCTGGAACATCTGCCCTATGAGGAAAGGCTGAGGAGCTGGGCCTGTTCAGCCTGAAGAAGGCTGAGAGAGGATCTGATCAGTGTATAGAAATATCTAAAGGGATGGAGTGAGGAGGACGGTAGCCACAAACTGAAGCACCAAAAGCTCCGCAGGAACTTAAGGAAAAAAATCTTGACTGTGAGGGTAACAGAGCACTGAAACAGACTGCCAAGAGAGATTGTGGAGTCTCCTTCTCTGAAGATATTCAAAACCCACTTGGATGCAATCCTGTGCCACATATTCTAGGTAACTCTGTGTGTGCAGGGAGGTTGGTCTAGATGATCCCTTCCAACCTTAGGATTCTATGATTATATCTAGGTATTTTATACCTAATTCTCTGGGTCTAGAAACTTCACAGTACAGACATATGTTCTTAATGCTTGACGTTTACATCTCAGTTTCCAGTCTCTATTGAAAACCACTTCTACTTCAGTCCTCATTTGTTAGTCAGAGAGCTATTTTACTGAGCCTCCACATTCACTCTACTATTGCACTGCACAGTATCAATAATAGCCAAGGAAAACCAATATATAAAAAATATAATTGGAAAATACAACAACAATGTAAGTAATGAAAATTAAGATATAGTAAGTAGTAACAGGAAGCCATTAACTAACAATATTTGGAGTGTCTTTCAATTTATAAAACATACGCAAGTATATAATGAGCATAACGGTATTTTGTTCATTTTTTGGAAGATCTTTAGTTTCATGTATCATGCAAGAATTTGTCAGCACTATTCAGTATTTTCCATGCCCAAACTAGTCTGCATTCATGAACTGTATGGCTTTGCAAATGAATACAAAATGGATGGAATACACAGATATCCGACAGACACCTGAATGTAGCATCCTTTTATAGTAAGTAAAAAGAAATAAGAAATTTTAAGCAAGTGATTTACCTTAAGGTAAATATTTAAAACTGCAGACGTCATTAGAAGAGCTGTCTTTTCTCCCTCCGTCATAATCAAAATCTGGAAAACTAGAACAGGATTTAATCTGAAGTTATGACCATGTAAATTGAGGTGCCTTAGCTCCTGTTCTAGTCATGCCAGTGCCTAGAGAGTGATCCATCAGTCTGTTCTCCTAGAGGCAGGGTTCAGATTGGTTTACACTGACAGATAGTGTCATTTTAGTTCCTGTTGGGTATCCCTTGACTCCTACTGCCACACAAGAGGGATGCAAGTCTTCATAAACTGTATTTTATTTATCAGGTTTTTGTAGTTGGCTTAGATCACTAAGCAGATTTAAAATGGCAGCAGAAATCCTATTTTGGGGAAATTGAATTCTTTCCTACATGAATGTTACTGCCTTACAATGATCTGATTAAATGGACATTAACAAATGACATCTTAGCAAAATCAGAGACTTCAGTGGGGTTTGCAGTCTTTTAGCAGTCAGATCTGTAGGACGGATCATACAGAATGATTTTGATAATGATTTTTTTAAAGTACAAAAAGAGTAACTGCTTCCTGAAAAGTATAGTTGATAGGGTTGATGAGAAAGTCATACTATTGCTACTTACTTTGATCTTATTGGTGAATAGGGTGAAAAAAAATTCTTTGGTGTGATCGACCAAGTGCTAATATACGGTAAAACAAGCTTAGTTCAAACAAGCACAGAAAATTGGTTCTGAATATTTTAAATTTCAAGCTGAAAAATAAAAACCCTAACTGAACTGTTGCCAGCAGCAAGAGTGACTCTCTCTCACCAAACAAATTGCAAATATTAAAAAGAGGCTGTGTTCATTTTCAGTTTCAGTTAAACAGACTGGTGGAAGAGCTCAGTTGCTCAAGCATAATAATTTCAATGTCTTTTCAGATGAATTCCCTATTTCATGCAGATCAAAACTAATTCTTTCTGTTTTTAAGGTTCTGCAGAAGCATGTCTTACAGTTCAATAAATATGGCTACTGAAGTCTAGTCACATTTAGAAGATGTTTTTCTTTCTTTTAGTGGAAACTTTGTTGCTTTTAGCCTGAATATTAACTAAATTTCTCCTCCTGCAACTCTCTTGGACTCTATCAGCTCTCATTATATACTAGTGAGAAAACTGTACCTCCCTTCATCAGGTTTTCCACCAATTTGCTTGATCTCCCACTTCCACTGTCTATCTCACTGATCTTCATTAAACTAAGGTAGGGAGGATACTCAAATCTCATTTGACTCCCTGTTCTAATGTGCTGAATTTTATTGTATCATCTGCTCAAAAGTACTAACAGTAATCTCTGAATCCAGTGAGACACCATGTTTAGTTGTAGACTCAGGTTGAAAATATATATCTTAAAATGTCTGATTCTATGCCCGTCCAAAAGAACTGCTTTAGAGCTTAAGCATGTTTATATTCTTTAGAGTGTGATTATCATTCTACCATCTAAATGGTCTCTTGGTACACTTTGGACTGCATAAGTCTGGGGAAATAAAATATACACAACTACTAAGCACCTCTCAGGAGAGTATTCACTTTCACAGTCATAATCTCTTGTCTCTCCCCTGCTCTTTAGGGTTATATGAAAAAACACAAATGCTTGTGCAGAAGGTGATCCTATGTAATCAATTCATATATGTGGAATTGAATGTATGGAAAAACACTGATCCAGTATTAAATCTAAAGATCTGATGTGATTCAAAAAATGGAAATGCATTTTCATGGAAGTTAAACCTCATTTCAACAGGATTGGCCTAAACTGTTAATAGTACAGTTTTTCATCCAATTTTCATCCAATTTCATCCAATTTTCATCCAATTTTTTCTCTCTAAAAGTCAAGATTCAAAGAAATTTCTGCTCTTGATTCATAAGCAGGTTATATTACTAATTTTATAAAGTCATAAACACTCTGAGTGAAATCCTGAATACATTGAAACGAAATAGCAAAATATCCTCTGAATTCAAAGAGTTCACGAATCTAACCGATATTCTAAGTTGTAAAATTTAAGTTCTCTTAAAATTAGCTTGAAATTTTTCTCTAGATACATGTTTGCATATATACTTAACTTCTGTTTTTATACACACAGGTGTGCAGAGAGAGACAGGAAAAATATGCATTATAATACACACTTTATAATGTAATCCCAGTTACAGAATGTTCCTGATAACTGGTAAAACTGAAACAACACAACCATCTTCAAGGAGGGTAAAAAGGATCACCAAATTACAGATCAGTCAGCTTCATCTCAGTTTCTGGTAAAATTTTGGAGTGAATTCTCCTGGAATATGTATCCAGATACATGATGCACAAGGAAGTGACTTGGAACATTTAGTATGGATTTGCTAATCCTTGTACCTGAAAGCTTTCTATGATGAGACGATCAGCCATGTAGACGAGGGGAAAGCAGTGGATGCTACATACTGTGTTTAGGAAAGCTTTCAGTATCATGTACCACAGTGTTCTATAACTGAATTGATGATATTATTTCAACGGCGGACCGCAAGCTAGGTGAAAAATTAGCTGGACTACTACATTGGCTGTGGAATTAAGTCCAGTCACGACCAATTAATGGTGTCCTTTGGGGTCACTACTGGGAAATACATTATTTGACATCTTTATTAACAACCTGGATGATGAGATAGAATGTTGTCATCATGAAGCTTGCTGATAATATGCTCTGGTTACCATCACCACACCTGCTCTGCTCCTCCTGTAGTGGTTCAGAGTCATTGGCTTTTGTCCATGGGTATCTGGCCTGCCCACTTTGCTGCCAATCATCTCAACTCCAGCCTCCCCTTACCTTGCAGAGCTATCCCACTCTTGCTACTCGCTGGCACAGATAAGGGCTTAAACAATCTCAACTAACCCAGCCCTGCCTTAAGCAGAAAGGAGGGAGATGGATCAGATGACCTCTAGAACATTCAAATCTATTCCAAGCTATGGATTTATGCCTAAGAGACTTTATTATGTTACAGCAAGAACCACACATATACTGTCACATATAAGAGCGAATAGATTGTTTACAATTTGTGCTAAAAGTAAAAAGAAAACAACCTTTATAACTCTGAAGAGGTTGCCAAGAGCGGTTGTGAAGTCTCCAGCCTTGGACACAAACAAAACTTGCCTGGACGTGGACCTGAGCAACCTGCTCTAGGTTGTCCTACTTCAGCAGGAGGGTTGGATCAGGTAATCTCTAGATTTGCTTGCCAGCCTCAGCCATTCTATGATTCTGTAAAGAGTATTATAACTAATATAGCAAGATTCAGCATGCCAGAAGCAAAGTTAGCTCTCTGCCATAATCTTCATGTTCTCAAAATCATATAAGCAGCTTTAACACAGAATAATTGGCTGAAGAAATAACTGTGTGTCTTAAAAACTAGTCTGATAGAGCACTTGATAAAACAGACCTTCATAGTCTTTGAAACTGCATTAAAAAGAATCTCTCTGAAATGAAAAGGACTAGTTCAGTCTGGCAAAGTACCAATAGCAAACAGGCAGGGCTTGTATTCTGTAATGAGTAACTGAGCAAACACATTTGGGGGAAGTTCTACTTCAGAATATTGGTTCTTCCTACCCAAGTAGTCAACTGCGGCTTTAACTGAGTAACACATTCTACCTCATGCTTTAATTGATTGTAGATTTTGCAAGATAACGAGGAAATTCAGAGCGCTATTATACAATCTTATTATTTTGGCTAATCTGATTCTGCAGAATATGGCACAGACAGCACTTACTACCTATAAATTGTGCTCGAAAATCTAAAATTAAAAAATACATCTCATACATGAAGAAAGACACTTCTTATTAAAAAATAACTTTCCTAACTCCTCTAAACTCATTTGAAGCAATAATTCCTCATGCTGGAAAATAATTTCTCTTCAAAGACTATCTTTCTGTAGCCATAATCTACCAAAAAATTACATGCTGCATGATTAACTGAATACATGGTAATTCCTTTTACTAACAAAGTTTATTTCTTTACAGACATATTCCCACAACAGCTTTATTGATGATGATAAACTTATTTGTGAGAGAAAAAGAATATGGCTTTGAAGCTATGGAACAGTGCTACTGGGAACAGCAAGTTTATCAAATTAATTTATTTTTGAGATTTGTCTTCCTTTAATTGTTATTTTGCCTGTGCAATCATGGTTTTGAAATCTTGTTTTGAATGCTCAATTTTAAGAATATAATTGTGAATATAACTTGTGCATCATTATTTCA
>JAUBOD010000134.1:0-13994 GCA_032353885.1 Nothura maculosa
AGGCAGCGCCTCGTGGTGCTGGTGAAGGACCACGGGCAGCCGGCGCTGTCGGCCACGGCCACGCTGCACGTGGTGCTGGCCGAGAGCTTGCAGGAGGCGCTGCCGGCGCTGAGCGAGCGCGCGGCGGGCGCCGAGGCGCCCTCGGACTTGCAGTTCTACCTGGTGCTGGCGCTCGCGCTGCTCTGCGCCTTGTTGGTGCTGAGCGTGGCGCTGGCCGTGGCGGCGCGGGTGCGCCGCGCCGGGCCGCCCGCCGTGCTGCGCTGCCTGCGCGCCGAGCGCTTCTCCGTGGCCGGCCCCGCCTTCCCGGCCGACTTCTGCGAGGGCACCTTGCCCTACTCCTACAACCTGTGCGTGGCGCCGGGACGCGCCGTGGCCGAGTGCGCTTTGCTGCCGGCGCCGCTGCCCAGCCGCGCCGTCGACGATCTTCTCAGCGGGGACGCACCCGCGATGCTCATGCCCGCCAGCAGCTGTGCCCCGGCAGAGCCGTCTTCGGATCCCGACGCCGTGCAGGTATCTAGGACGACCCCGATCCTCTTCTATGTACTTTCTGTGTTCTGTTGTGATCCCTGTTCGTTCTTCTATAATTTTGATAATCTTCAGCAGTAATCAGTCTGCAAGGCACAATCCTCTTCTCGTTCCCTTCGTTATCTTCACATCAAATACTTTCGTTCCTATGCACCCCTTTTTCCGGCGTTCCGCGTGGCTACGGCGGCTTCTGCCCTTTTTTCTTCCGTGCTGCATTGGAAATGGCGGGTCGCTTTTCTCCTGACTTGCTGCAGGAAGTGACACACGGCGCCCCCTCGGTCACCAGGAAATGAGTCAGTCGGTTTCCTTGGAAGGCTCCGCGTCTGGTCGCAGCGCTCCTTAAAGCAATGAGCGTCCCTAAGGGCGAGAGTGGGTCCTCACTGTATGTGTGGTCTTGTAAGGTTTTTTTTTTGGTTTTTTTTTTTTTTTTTTTCTGCTTCTGCGTGTGAGGAATGCGCGGTTGAGAATAAGGTTTCAGACTGATTCCTATTTTTCGCTGTGTTCAGTGCACCGAGGCTGCGTGTGCTTGCGGTGTGAGGGACGCAAAAGGAGTAGAGTCTGTGTATGATGTGTGGGTCGCTGCGGAAAGTGAAAGGAAAGACGGCGTCCCTCGAATCATCAGGAAACGCGAGCGTCGTCTTTTTTGGGAGGGTCTGGCCATAGGAGTAGCTCTGCTTACAGACCTAGAGGAGATCCTCTCTGTTACCTGACAGAGAAAGCTTTATGCATGTTATGGCGTGACCCGAAAAGACAAGGAATGTGGCACATGAATTCCAATGAGTATAAACATTCTTGCTGGGTATATATGGCAAGTAGCCGAAAAGAAAAAGAATGTGACGCATGAATTGCTTTCTATATAAAAATTATTTGTGGATGTATATGGCAAGTAGATTGCTTCCTTGTCAAGATATGGCCATTGAAGTAGCGCTGTTGTCGTCATATGCTTCAGGAAGGGTAAAGAGACCTTCACTAATCTTCACTTCTGAGAAATTCTGATTCTGTGTGTGAGATTTCCCGATTTTTTTAAAAACTTGATTGGTAGCATTGTATTTGGAATAGGTGGTTGCTGGTTTTTTAGCAAGGTATTCGCCTTAATATAATAATAAAAGGTATTCGCGACTTTATAGTGCGTGTTAATGTGCTTGTTAATTGGGCGACAAGCGCCTGGCTGACCCCGTTTTCATCCTGTGCTGTCTTTAGTGCCCTCGCCTTGGCACAAAGTGGCGATTGTGCTTTGCTTTTGTGCTCTTCCTGTCGAACGTCCCGCTTTAGATCAGGGCAGTTGCATAAGGAGCAGATCTGTGTGACGGGGAGTGAAGTCACTGCTGTCTTCTTTAGGTTCGTCTATCTTATCAACGAAATTTCTGCTTTGATCTTTAAAACCACAGTGCGATTATGTTGATAGCATTTCTGGGGCCAGTGAATGCGTTATTACGGGAATGAGTTTTACTGGCTAATGATTAGGTATGCTTTGAGGGGAGAGATTGGAAAAGAATTTCCAGGATCCAAAACTGAGACAGACCTACTATGTCGTTCAAATGATTTCTTAGTGACTCAGACTTTCTCTAGTGATATAGACCTAAGATTTCTTCTTGTGTATTCCTTTAATGATGGCTGTACCTTTCTGATCCTTTCATCCATTTTCCTTTTCAGATTTATTTTCCTCATATTCTTTCTCCATCGTGTAGTTTCATTCGTTCTCCATATTCCTTTCCTGGGGGAACTGGAACTTGTGCCTGACTTGGAACTGAGAAAGAAGGTTCACCGGTTGCTAAGACTGATTCGTCTGAAGCATGGCAAATCTGTGAACTGTGTTTGCTATTTGTCTTGAACTCTGAGTATATAATTTGGCGCTCTTACTCTTAGTCACTACATATTCCTTCTTTTTTCTTTTGTCCCTTCCAAATGATGTTTTAAGGAGGTCTGAGAGGTATCACCTTAAATTTTCTGCCTAAGAGAAACAGAGGATGATCCCTGCAAGACAGTCGAAGTGTAAGAGATGGGAAGATGGGATATTCTATGCCTTTGCTGAGTTGAGATATCCTTGCACTCTTTTCAGTCCTCATTTTATTACTCAGTACTCATCTTGCTACTCTATGCGGATATTGCAGAGGCATGTTGCTCTGGAGTTATAAGTACGTGTACTTATTAAGAAATATTTAAGAATTTCGATATATATGTTGGAAAAATAAATCTGTTAACAGAATTTAGGGAAGAGGCAAAGGTATTAAGAAAGCAGCAGGGACTGGTAAGAAAAGGAAAAAGATTCATATCTCGTTTCAGCATAATTAAATGAAGAAGCGTGAAGATTTTTATTTTTGAACTATATATTGAACTGTAGCACGCATGAAACTATGGATTGTCTTATTCTAAAATCATATGTAAGAGAGAAAACTAACTGAAATTTTACTAAGTAGAAGTTTATGGGAAAAGAAACCTCATTTCAGGATGAGGAATCTGAACATATGGCCTATTATAAAGAAAATCCAGAATGGGTAGATTGAGGTAAGTAATAGTCCTTATAGGCACCTTTCATACTTCATGTGAGTTTTTCAATTCCCCGAGAACTTTTTCTTCATGTGAGTTTTTCAATTCCCTGAGAATTTTTTTACACTAATGTTGCATTTTAGAGTTTTGAAAGCATACTTGTTTTTCCTCTTTATTTTCAAGTTTTATGGACTGTTGGTAAGAATATAGTAGTAGTGAGTGGGTGAGTATAGTGTTGACATGATTTAATTTTCACTATTGTTTATTAAGTTGAAAAAGTAATAACTGTAAGAGTTAAATATGAACTGATCCATGTTATGTTGGTGTATATATATATGAGCGTTGAAATATTTTGTTTCTGAGTGTCTATCATGTGTGTTCACGGCAGTTAACAGCAATGTACCGTATCTAGTGTCAAGTTTCCTATTGCTTCGCCTGTACTGTGTATATCACCTTGATAAGGGTGATTAGTAGCCTTTCCGCGATACTATCAAATGTGCTAAGATGTGAGATATCTAATCACCTGCAATATTTTCAGTGAAATTCTGCAGGGCACTACCTCCCTCTCTTGGATAAATGGATGAACACTTAGACGCTAATTTCGAACCAGTTTTCTTCTCAACTCATCTCCTTTCATTCGTTATTAAATTTATGGTTATGATAGAAATCTTTGTGTTCCCATATCAAGTTTACTTGTTCCCTTCCCTTTCCAAGATGACAATTTTGCATCGCTCTTTGCATGACAGAAATTGCAGTAATTACATTCAATGGTTAATTGGTGCCGTTGGGAAAACGCAGTATCACAAATTGTTGACAGCAACAACCCGAAGCGCACGATGGATAGCAGTAGAGCTGGCTGTCTCTCGACCAGGTGCGTCCAGTGCTGTGATCCTGAGGCTGTAAGTGAACGGAAGCGGGATGTTGTTTTTTCCACATGCCCCATCTCACACACCCAGGGAAGCTAGCAGGTGCCTGAACTAGGCAGACACACATTGGTAACTAAGCTAGAAAGATGGTCAGGACAAGAGAAAGAGACCAAAGATGAGATCCTAGGAGCTCAGAGAGGGAAGGAGCCCTACCTACTTCTGTCTGCCCTTTATGTGACTTTGTATCTTTCTTTCCATGATTTGTCATAGAAAAATCTTCTCTGGGATGATGGTGATGACTGGAGGCAAAAGGTGAAATGCTCTTTGCGACATTGCAGCAGAAGCCGCCCTGCTTCTGGATAGGATTTTTGCTGTGAGCAAAAATAGGAGAAAAAAAATAGGAAAGGCTGAAATATCACCCGGGAGGACCTGGATCCTTCAGGATCCTGACACCTGGAGATAGCATAGCGATTGAGCCAAGGCTGCGTTCTGAAGCCCTGCCGTGCACTGTCCCCCGCCAGCCTCGTCTCACCCTTTCCACTTCCTTTTCTTGTTCCTGCTGCCTTTCTCCAAATAGATGTGGGTTTTTTTGTTTGGTTGTTTCAGGATACTTCTATTTTTTTCTGCTCTCCGAGTTTTCTTTTCACATTATCTTTTTCGCTAACTCTTACACTTTTCCGCGGATCAGTCCTGAGCTTGCTTCCTGGAGGGGAGGTTCTCTCTGTCTGCTCCGGACCAGCATATCACTTGGCAGCTTTGCTCCGAGCTTCGGTTTCTACCGACCTGCCGGTACCTTCGGGGCTGTCCGTGCGACGCAAGTCGCTGAGCTCCGCGCCCGGCTTCTTTCCACGCCGGGGCTGTCCGGGCGCGCTCCGTGCAATTATTGGCCGGGACTCTATGTGCCGCTGTCGGCCAGTGATGAAACTGGGGCTCTGGCGGCCCGTCCCCGCTCAGAGACGGGATGAGGCAGACACAGCCTCAGAGAGAGAGCCTGAGAGTTAGTCACTGCTGTGCTGCAAAGCAATGCCCGTCTCTCTACCGCACGGCCGGTTCCCGGGGCGCTGTGGGGAGCGGCATGAAGGGGCGAGCTGAGGATTTCTAGTGGAGGGGAGGGCAAACCGCAAAGGCGCGGGCGGGAGAGCTGCCGTCCTGTGCGATGAAAGGTGTTGCTGCAAGGAGCCGCCGGGTGACGACGGGGCAGGTACTGAGTTTCTTGGTTTTGCTCGGCGTTTCCGACTGGGCTTCCGCCGCGATCCGCTATGCGATTCCCGAGGAGGCGCGGAGAGGCTCCGCAGTGGGAAACGTGGTAGCCGACCTAAAGCTGGATCTCGGGCGGCTGGCGGATCGCCGGCTCCAGGTCGTGTCCGGCGGCAGTAAGAAGTACTTCAGGGTGGATTTAAAGAGCGGCGCGCTGCTCGTGAGCGAGCGGATAGACCGAGAGGAACTCTGCGGCACCGTGTCTCCCTGCACCTTGAGCTTTGAGATCTTGGTGGAGAAGCCGCTGGAACTGTACAGCGGCGTCGTAGAGATCCAAGATATCAATGACAACGACCCAGTTTTCCCGAGCAGCCAGACGAGACTGGAAATCAGCGAGTCGGTGGCGCCCGGGGCGCGTTTCCCGCTAGAGAGCGCACAAGACGCCGATGTGGGAATTAACTCTTTGCAGACTTACCAGCTGAGTGCCAACTCGCATTTTGTCCTGGATGTGCAGACGAGGGGCGATGGTAGCAAGCATGCAGAGTTGGTTCTAGAGAAGGAGCTAGATAGGGAGGAGCAGCGGGAACTGCACTTGGTCCTGACCGCGTTCGATGGAGGCAGCCCGCCGCGGTCTGCTAGTGTGCAGATCCACATTGACGTTGTGGACGCCAACGATAACGCCCCGGTCTTCAACCACTCCACCTACAAGGCGAGCGTGAGGGAGAACACGCCCAGTGGCACCCTGGTGGCCAAGATCAGCGCTTACGATCTGGATGATGGGCCCAACGGAGACATCGTCTACACTTTCAGCAGCCACACATTGGCAAAGGTGCGAGAGCTCTTCTCATTAGACTCGGCCACGGGAGAGCTGAAGGTCAAAGGGCAGCTGGACTACGAGGAAACGAAGCTCTACGAGATTTATTTACAGGCTAAAGACAAGGGCGTCGTTCCTGGCGTAGCTCATTGCAAAGTGCTGGTGGAAGTCGTGGATGTGAACGACAATGCTCCAGAGGTGACAGTGACCTCTGTTTATAGCCCTGTGCCCGAGGATGCCGCCCCAGGGACAGTCGTAGCTCTGTTGAGCGTAACAGACCTGGACTCCGGAGACAACGGTCTGGTGAACTGCTTTATTTCCCCCGAGATCCCATTCGCACTCAGCTCCTCCCTCAAAAACTACTACACACTGAAAACGAAAGAGGCTCTGGATCGCGAAGAAGCATCGAAGTATAACATCACTATCACGGCCAGGGACTTGGGCTCGCCACCCTTGTCTGCAGTAAAACAGCTCCTAGTTCAGGTTTCGGACGTCAATGACAACGCACCCAAATCTCCACAGGACCACTACGACGTATATGTACCAGAGAACAACATAGCTGGCATCCCTATCCTAAACATAAGTGCCACAGATCCAGACTTGGGGCCCAACTCCCGTCTCTCATATGTCCTTCTTCAGGGTGATCCCGCAGTGAGCCGCCTCTTCTCCATCAACCAGGAGAATGGCACCCTCTACCTGCTTGCCTCCCTGGACCATGAAGACCAGGTGAAGTTTAGCATGATAGTGCAGGTCCATGACGGTGGTTCTCTACCGCTGTCCACCAACCTATCAGTCAATGTGTTTGTCACAGACCTCAACGACAATGCCCCAGTCGTGCTGTATCCTCGTCCCAACTCGACCGACGTGGTGGAGCCAGGCACTCCTGCCAGGCATATGGTCACCAAAGTGGTGGCTGTGGATCCAGACCTGGGGTATAACGCCTGGATCTCGTACACCTTGCTGCAGGCTACTGACCCCAGTCTCTTCTCCATTGGGCTGCACAGCGGGGAGATCTTCACAGCACGACAGCTCCGAGAGGGTGAGACGCCCCAACACACGCTGGTCATCCTGCTGAAGGACCACGGAGAGCCTGCGCTGTCCACAAGCGTCACCGTCACCATCTCCGTCGATGAGATGGTCAAGGAGGCACTCATTGACCTCACGGACGTGGCGCCCACCCATGACTCCAGGAGGCACGTGACTTTCTATCTCATCCTGGCTGTGATTTTAGTCTCGGCGGCTTTCTTCATCACCGTAGTGTCCGTGGGCATTTTCAAATGCTACAAATGGAGGCAGTCGAAGGAGCTGTTCAACAACTCCAGGAGCACCCTGTACAGGACGCCAGGGCCTTTCCACCATATAGATGCCGTGCGGAGTGGCATCACGCCGCCCAATTTCTACCATCAGGTTTATCTCACCACAGACTCCCGACAGAGCGATGTCCTGTGCAAAAAGCCCTTCACTTCGAGCCCCCTCGGGAGCCGCCAGAACACCTTGAGGAATGGAGAGCCAGGATTGTACCATCAGATCGTGGGCACCGCCACCCGGCTCCCCAAGCCCTCTGAGGTAACACAGCCGCCTTCCTCGGCTCTCACCGGGGTCGGGCCGTGACCAGTTTGTACTGTACACGCGTGGTAGTGGGTCGAGCTCAGAGGGGATATCGAGTCGCGCAGTTCCAGAAGGCCTTAGTGGTAGCTAAAAAGCTCTTCGTCAAATGAGCCATCTCGAGAGCCGAAGGAATTTGCACACGAGGAGCAGGATCAAGTGGGTGTGTTGACTCGGATTAGCAAATCTTTTGTAGGAAGTTTGAGGTTTAGCTGCAATGAGAAGCCGATGGAGTTGGCTGAGAGTAACTTGAAACTGCCTGCAAACCATTGCTAACGGTGCTGTGTTGCCTTCCCTCAGTGAAATGAGACGTGAGAGCCAGGCAGTGGGGCAGCCTTTGAGCACTGCGTTCCAGTGAGGACCAGGAGAGGTTGTGGTGGGAGCTGGGCTGAGTCCCGGCCATCCCTGGCCCTCTAGGCCTTGGGAGCCGCTGGGTGCTGGCAGAGAACCGAGGTGTCTCGTCTCACGGTGTCATTTGCAAGCGAGGCCAAAAGACTCCGATGGTCACTCCGTTTGGTAGGCAGTAGTAGCAGAGCAGCTCGTCCCACCTGCGTCTCCCATCGCGTTTCATTCCTGATTGTTTCAGTTCCATTTCTGTGCCTCTGAGCAGGGCGACGAGCACGTCACCTGCTCGTTGCTTTAGCATCCCAAACGATCTGCAGTGTGATGACTAACACTCAATCGCCGGACTGAGCAAACCGCAATCGGAAAGCGTTTGAGCATGGCAGGCAGCTTATTTTCCGGTGGGAATTTTGCAGATTCATTTGAGAGCTTGCAGATACGGGGACGCTTCCATCCTCAGGGGTGAAACCGAGGGCTGGATCCGGCGGAAGGGGAAGATGTGGGAGGTTTCCAAGGCTGATAGCGCCGGTAATGCCTGCCCTCGGGGGAGGCCCTGAGTAGAAATGACCTGTTCCTCGGAGCATAAGGAAGCGAGATGCAGCAGGAGCCGTGGGGCTGCACGTAACGCCAGCCTGGAGTGGTCAGATCGCGGCAGGAGGCAGAAATCTCGCGAAATATTTTATGCTCCCCCCGCTCCCGATCTCCGCATCCATTGCTCTTGCGACTCAGCGCTTCCGATCTGTCGCAGGCGAGAACGGGCTGCGGCAGCTGCTGCAGCAGCAAATTTCCTTCTCCTGTGCCGGTGGCGTTACATACGGGGACAGGGATGTCCCGCCCCTGCTGTCCCGCCCCCCCGCGAAGGATGCAGGCGGACAGCCCCAGAGAGGGGACACTAAATGCCTTGAGTGGAGATGGGTGGGTCCCAGGTGGGTCTCTAAGCAGCTGATAATGGGCAGGCGACAACCCGGAGCCCCAGCCATCACCCTCCACCCAAAACCACTCCAGAAAGGCACTGTTGGGGAGGAGCCGACTGCACCGACTCCGAGGCACGAATTTTTCGGTCTTTGTGGTGAAAGATGATTCACGGATCGCGCTAAATCGATAAATGTCTCTCTTCGCTTTACAGGACTCGCGACAGCAATGCGGCAGGGACCACACGGCCTGTCGGTCCTCAGCCTCCGTGCTGGCCCTAGGCAGGACAGGCGACATGTCCAGACCGTTTTTCGGTCCCTGACACTCCCTTGCGCCGAATTCCCCCCCTTCAGAGATCGGTTGCTTGTCATTCTTGCAGATTGCTTGCAGGATCTTTGGTGATCCCTAGGTTCCTATCAGCTGGCTTCGCTGGAGCCTTTTCGCAGGGCGAGACGGAACGGGATATCTCCTTCTCCATCTCGGACACCAGGCCACGACACTCCCCGGTCCGGCTTGCTGTCATCCATCATCCCCATCCCGGGGCTTGGCAGACACTGCCCGCCGCAGCCCCTCAGTGATTGAGCCCCCTGAGAGCGACTGACTCTGTGAGCGGATCCCCCGGACCCTGTGGCCTTTGCAAGAGGCCCACCCACTCCACAGCAATTCCCACGGGAGCAATTCCCACTGTGTCGCCGCCCGCGATGTGCTCTCGTTATCTAGCTCCGCCGTTGGGGGGGAGGGCGCGGAGGGGGCTGTCATTGATAGGCCCTGGAGCCATTGGGGCGGCAAGGGAAAGTCCCACCTGTACGTGGGCCACAATCGAAGTTACAGCAGTAGTTTTCTGCTAATGGAACCTCCGGAAGCCATTGGGGCATGAGCACGTCCAAGCTTGTGTCAGTTTCTGGCCAAGGGGGAATTCACTCTTCCAGCGTTTTCCCGAGCTGGTCTTTTAAGAGCTTCTCCTCCCTTCTCTGCAGCACGAAGTAGGTGGGAGTTGGGCTGTGCTTTTCACCATCCTAAAGATTCCTTGAGGAGTTAGGCCCAGTCTCTCCCTCGCTGACAGCAGAGAGGTCCCACTTCATGGCTCTTTGTGAGGGCGAGGAGGGGCAGTGGAGAGGAGGGAGACCGATCTGAGGTTGAGGGCAGCCCTTCAGGCAGTGTTCGCAGTGGGCAGACGGTCCCCGAGTGCAGGTGTCATCTCCATCCAACACTAAAATGACTGTGTCCATGATTACATCCACCCTGTGGACTCTGGCCTCTTTCAGCTATGCTCTTGAGGCACGTTGTAGGCCAGGATAGGGAGGACAGACATGGATCCTGGGATCCTGAGCTTCCCCATGTCCTGCATGACCGCTGACTCCTGACCCCTCTGAGTCTTCAGGGGCGCTTCAGGTGCTCATGTTGCCGTGAGCGCTCTGAGGGCAATGACCTTGCAAGGACTCTGCAGGGACCTGAACTATGCGGAGAGTTGCCACTATTCTCTAGGCTGCAGATGTGGGAGAGCAGGGGTGGTTTCCTTCTCTGCTACAAAGTACTGAAGCCAAGGCTGCAACTTTTGCTTGTGGAAAGCTCTTTAGATTACAGAGCTGTCTCTGAGGCAGGATTTTGATATTTGCGTCTGTCAGGTGACAGAGACAGGCCTCTGTCTCAGTCTGATGTCTTGATCTAATGCTATGATCTAGTGATATTCTGGGTGGTGGGCTTTTTTGTGTGTGTGTGTGTGTGTGATTCCATGTATCTACAGCAACTTAGGCAGGGTGAAGCCTTACCCATTCCTTGTGCCAGGATAAGGAAGTGGCATCCAGCCAGACACGTACAGTGCACAATTCAATTGCAGCTCCGAGGAATTCATCAATATCTGCCGTCCCACCTCGTCTTCCTCCTAAACCAAGCGGAGCTGTTTTGGACCTTCTTGTCTCTCAGTAGGGTCTGCTCCCAACCACAGGTAGCACTGGGGGCAGAGATGCTTCTTTATAGGACAATGCTGGAGTGCGAGCAAAGCACCCACTGCGGGGGAGGAAAGCGGGGAGGAAGGGGGAGGGAGACGTGTCCCTAGCGCCTCGGGGCTTTAACAAGCACCTTTTCATAGCGCATGAAACGTGCTCTGGCCCGCAGTCACTACAGCTGCCCTTTGTTCGCGCGTGAGATCCGAAGGCCCCGCCGTGGGAGCGGGAGCGCGCTGGGAGAGCTGGCATCCAGGCGACTTCCAGGACGCGCCGTTTCCCCGAGCGCGGGGGAAGGAGCCGCGGAACGAGCTGCCGGAGCAAGTGACTCAGAGCGGCGCAGCGCAAACCCGGGGGTGGCGGCCCCGCTGAGGCGGGTTCGAGCCCCGCTCCCCGCTGCTCGCGGGGCGCTCACCATTGGCCGAGCGGGACTGGAGCGCTCCGCCAATCCAGAGCCGATCCGAAGCGGGGGGATCTGCTCCCCCGGCGCCGGGCTCTGATTCAGCTCCCCTCCCCCAGTCCACCCCCTCCGCTCGGAGGCTGGCAACGGGAGCCGCTGCCTGCCAGAGCCCCGGAGCCGCTTCCCGAGCCGACCAAGAGAGACCCGCCGATTTTTAGCAGCTCTTTCCCCGGTGCCTGCTGCGTCCTGGGCCAGGACCCAGGCCAAACGCGCGCGGACATGGTGCGTGTCAGCCTCCAGCAACTCGCTTGGAAATGGCAAGTACTGAGTTTGTTTTCGCTCTGCGGCTGGGGCTGGGTCTCCGGGCAGATCCGCTACTCGGTGGTTGAGGAGTCGGAGGTGGGGACCGTGGTTGGGAACGTGGCCAAGGACCTAGGCTTGAAGGTGGAGGAGCTGTCCGCGCGCAGGCTGCGCCTGGGCTCCGAGGAGAGTCTGCGCTACTTCGCCGTGCGCCTGGAGAGCGGCGTGCTGGTGGTGAGCGAGCAGCTGGACCGGGAGCGCCTGTGCGGAGCCGCTGCCAGCTGCGTGCTGTCGGTGCAGGTGGTGACGGAGAACCCTCTGGAGCTCTTCCGCCTCGAAGTGGAGATCCTGGACCTAAACGACAACTCGCCGAGCTTCCCCACCGCCCACCGCACCCTGCGCATCTCCGAGTCCGCCACCGCGGCTGCGCGCTTCCCCCTGCAGAGTGCGCAGGACCCCGACGTGGGCACCAACGCCGTGAGCTCCTACCGGCTGAGTCCCAACCCCCACTTCTCCCTAGACGTCAAGCAGCTAAAAGATGGAAAACTCTTCCCGGAGCTGGTGCTAGAGCGCACCCTGGACCGGGAAGAGCAGCCGGAGCTGCAGCTGGTGCTGACGGCCGTGGACGGGGGCAGCCCGGCGCTCTCGGGCACGGCGCAAATAACGATCCTGGTCCTGGACAGCAACGACAATGCGCCCTCCTTTGACCGCACCGTATACAAGGTGCGAGTGCCGGAGAACACGCCCACGGGGGCTCTGCTCCTTCAGCTCAACGCGTCAGACCCCGATGAGGGTCCCAACGGGGAGGTGCAGTACTCCTTCGGGGTGCACACCCCCGACTCGGTCCGAGGGCTCTTCGCCCTGGATCCCCGCAGCGGGGAGGTGCGGGTGAGCGGCGCCTTGGACTTCGAGGAATCGCCTTTCTATGAGATCCACGTGCGAGCCCGCGACGGCGGCGTGTCGGAGATGGAGGGCCATTGCGTGCTCCAGGTGGAAGTGGAGGACGCCAACGACAATCCCCCAGAGGTGCTTCTTACCTCCCTGCTCAACCCGCTGCCAGAGGACACCCCGCCCGAGACCGTCGTGGGGCTCTTTAACGTGCGGGACCGAGACTCGGGGGCCAACGGGGCTGTGAGCTTGGAGATGTCACGCGATGTGCCGTTTGCCATCCGCTCCCTTCAGAACCACTACTCACTGGTCACCCGGGAGAGCCTGGACAGGGAAACCACCCCGCAGTACGTGGTGGAGCTTATAGCCCGAGACGGTGGCTCCCCTGCCCTCACCACGAGGCTCACGCTGCTCGTCAACATCTCCGATGTGAATGACAACGCGCCGCGCTTCTCCCAGCCCTCCTACGACGCCTTCCTTCCGGAAAACAACCCGCCGGGCTCTTTGCTCTGCACCATCTCCGCTTCGGACCCCGACGATGGGGTCAACTCCCGGCTCGTTTACTCCATCGAGGGTGGCCACACGCAGGGCGCCCCCATCTCCTCCTTCATCCACATCGACCCTGACAGCGGCAACCTGTATGCCCAGCGCACCTTTGACTTCGAGTTGCTGCAGGTCCTGCCGCTCACCGTGGCCGTGAGAGACTCAGGGTCCCCCCCACTTCGCGCCAACGTTACTGTCTACATCTTTGTGCTGGACCAAAACGACCACCCCCCCCGCGTGCTGCACCCCGCCAGTGGCAGCGACGTCCCAGCACCCCAGAGGGTGCCTCTCTCTGCCCCACCAGGCTACCTGGTCACCAAAGTGACGGCAGTGGACGCGGACGCTGGGCACAATGCCTGGCTCTCGTACCACCTGCTGCCGCAGTCCACCGAGCCCTCCCTGTTCCGCGTGGTGCCCTACACCGGCGAGGTGCGGACAGCACGTGCTGTCCGTGATACCGATGCGGTGGCACAACAGGTCCTCATCCTGGTGCAGGACAATGGGGACCCGCCACTCTCCACCACCGTCACCATCGCTGTGGTCCTGGAGGAAGGGGCCACAGAGGAGAGCTTCAAGCCTCGGGATTTCCTGGCTGGGGCCAAGGAGAAGCCGGATCTGACCCTCTACCTCATTATCGCGCTGGCGGCTGTGAGCACAATGGCGCTGGCCACCTTCACCGTCCTCGCTGCACGCTGTGTGCGGCACAGGGGCCGTGCCGTCGGCTCGCCGTGCTGCTGCTGGCTCAGCGAGTCACCCTCCCACGACGGCTTCAAGCACGCCAGCCCGAAGCTGCAGCTCAGCTCCGACGGCACGCTCAAATACATGGAGGTCACCCTGAGACCCACCGACTCACAAAGCCAGTGCTACCGCACCTGCTTCTCTCCCGGCTCCGACAGGAGCGATTTCACCTTCATGCGGCCTTGCCCGACCCCGGGCACCCTAGCGAGGGAAACCGATTCTTTCCTCTCTGCTCCCGGTACCCTACAAGGCCCCAGTCAGGTGAGATCCTGCCAGGGCTTGTCGCTAGGGCAAGGGGGCAGAGTTGCGGCCCTCTGGGGACTCGGCGGAGGGGGGAGATGCTCGGGGGGGCAGCGCCGGCGTCTTTGTTCTCCAGTAGCAGGAGCAGGGTGAGCGCGGCGGGGCGGGCGCGCGGCCGTCGGGGCGCGGGGCCG
>JAUBOD010000134.1:14024-45381 GCA_032353885.1 Nothura maculosa
GTTCGCGCCGCGGCGGCGCCTCGCGCGCCGCGATTGGCGCCCGTGTTGCTGTCCTCGGGAAGGAGGCCGCGGATTGGGCGAGCGCCGCGGCCCGCGCAGCCAATGGCGAGGAGGCTGGCGGGCAGCGCGGCGCGCCCCCCTCGTCGGAGCCGCATCCAGCCCAAACAATGAATGGGAGCGGGCAGCGCTGACCGGCGGCCCCGGAGCGCGGGCGGCCCCGCGGCGCCTCGGCGGAGGGCATCGCTCCGAGGCTGCGGCCGCCCAGCCGGCAAGGATGCTGAGCGCCGGCAAGGCGGGCTGGGCCCTGGGACTGCCGCGTGTCTTCTCTTTCTGTTTGTTCTTGCACAGCTCCTCTGCCCAGATCCGCTACACCATCCCGGAGGAGCTCACCCGGGGCGCCTTCGTGGGCAATATTGCTAAGGACTTGGGCACGGATGTGGCAAAGCTGGCGGCAGCTAATTTGCAGGTACTGTCTGATTCGGATTCGCAGTACTTCTCTGTCAATGTGAACACTGGGATTATAATGGTCAGCGAGCGCATAGACCGGGAGCAACTCTGCGGGCAGAACCCCCGCTGCTTCCTTCACTTGAAACTTGCCATCGAGAACCCTGTGGAGTTTTACCGGATTGAGGTGGAGATCCTGGATATCAATGACAACCCGCCCGAGTTCCCGAGTGCTGAGGCCTCCTTGCGCATCTATGAGCTGGCATCACTGGGTGCCCGCTTTCCCATCCAGCCCGCCCAGGACTCCGATGTGGGCACCAACACCTTGCAGACTTACCACCTGAGTGCCAACGACAACTTCAACCTCAATGTGAAGGCAAGGACAGATGGTGGGAAATTCCCCGAGCTGGTGCTGGAGAGGGCCCTGGATCGGGAGCTAAGAGCTGTCCACCACCTAGTGCTGACCGCTGAGGACGGGGGGTCTCCCCCCCGCTCCAGCAAGATGCACATCACTATTCAGGTCCTGGATGCCAACGACAACCACCCAGTCTTTGACAAACCGTCATATGGAGCCCGCTTGGTGGAGAACTCCCCAGTAGGCACCCTCGTTGTGAAGTTAAACGCCACTGATGTGGATGAAGGGCCCAATGGAGACATCCGTTACTCCCTCAGCAGCCACAACTCAGCCGCCTTGCGCCAGATGTTTGCTATTGATGAGCAAACTGGGGAGATCCGTGTCCAGGGCAAGCTAGACTTTGAGGAGGCAACAGTGTATGAAATAGAAGTGGAGGCCAAGGACATGGGATCACCCACAATGGAGGAACATTGCAGTGTGGTTGTGGAAATCATTGATGTGAATGACAATGCCCCTGAAGTTATTCTCACCTCCTTCTCCAGCTCCCTGAGTGAAGATGCTCTGCCAGGCACAGTGGTGGCTGTGATACATGTCAGAGACAAGGACTCTGGGGAGCAGGGTAAAGTTCAGTGTCACGTGTCTCCAGATCTTCCCTTCCAACTGCGTAAGGACTTCGAGCACCAATACTCGCTGCTAACCAGAACCTATCTGGATCGGGAACGTATTGCCTTCTACAATGTCACCATCTCTGCCTCGGATATGGGGAGCCCCCCACTTACCCAGCAAACCATCTTGCCGATTATCCTGGTTGATGTCAATGACAACGTGCCACAGTTTGAGCAAGCATCCTATGAAGTGCTAGTGGCAGAAAACAATGCAGTGGGCAGCGTGCTCATCACTATCTCTGCTGTTGACCCTGACTCGGAGCAGAATTCACGCCTTTCCTACTCCATCCTGCGAGTTGGTGGGACAGATCCAGGTCTGGATCCAACTCACTACCTCTCCATCCATCCCACAAGTGGACGGGTCTCAGCCAAACTCCCCTTTGACTATGAGCAAACCACCTATTTCCAGTTCCACGTGGAGGTTTCTGATGGTGGCTCTCCAGCCCTCAGGAACAGGACGCTTGTTCACGTCTTCATAGCGGACCAGAATGACAATGCTCCACAGGTGCATTTCCCCAAGGTTGGCGAGGACTCTGCGGCCCAGTTCCGAATTTCACCCTTCACCTACCCCCCTGCTCTCATCACCAAAGTGGTGGCAATGGATGCTGACTCGGGGCGCAATGCTTGGCTCTCTTACCACCTCGTGGAAGCCACGGAGCCAGGGCTTTTCAGCGTGGCCCTGCGCTCTGGGGAGATCCGAATCATGCGGGCCCTGCAGGAGAACGATGCCTCAGTGCATGAACTGCTCGTGGTGGTCCGGGACAGCGGAGAGCCTCCTCTCTCCACTGCGGTCACGCTGGTGGTGCTGGTGGAGGAGAGGGGTCCAGAGGCTTTGCAGGGCTCTGAGGCTCAGGCTGCAGACAGCGGAGGCTTACCCACAATTACACTGTATCTGATTGTTACCCTAGTCCTCATCTCCACTATCTCCCTTGTGGGACTGGCAGCGCTGGTCGTGCGGTATCTGCGGCGGGGCCCTGCACCCCCTGCCCGGGGCTGCTGTGTGGAGAGTGTGGACACGCTGCGCCCCCCTCCTGGCCCCATATTTGCGCACTCACTTTACAAGCCCAAGCAAGGGGACACGGTGATGGGCGTCCAGGTGGTGCCCACGGCGCCCCCCGCCCCGCGCTACCGCTCCTGCTTTTCGCCTGTCTCTGACATCAGCGAGTTCATGTTCGTGAAACCTTCCATGGGGCCGGCCGGTGCAAACCCGCTGGATCCCAGCCTGTGCAGCGAGGTGAGCTCGGGAGCCGGTGGCCGCCGCCTCCCAGCCTGACTCCGGCCCCGTCGCCTAAGGAACTTGGCGCCGCCGCGATCCGGGATCCGCCTCCCCTTTCCTTCCCCCCTGCCCCCCCCCGCGATGGATTTGGGGATGGAGCCCCCGCTCTCCAGCGCCTGCTCGGTGGGGGGTGGGGGCGCAGGGGCCAGGAGGGAGTCCCCGGTGCCGGGGAGTCCCCGCCGCCCCCCCGGCGCTGCGGGGGCGGACAAGGCGGCGGCAGCGGCGGGGGGACTCTGGGTGGGGGGGGAGGCTGCGCCGCGTATTTTGGGGAAGGCGGTGGAGGAGGGAGAGGAGAAGGAGGAGGAGGAGGAGGAGGAGGAGAAGGAGGAGGGAGCTCCCCCGCTGTTGTGAGACGTAAAACTGTCACTCTGCCCGTTCCCTGCGCTCGCCGACTTTGCGCGCCTCTGTGTGCCGAGGAGCCGCGCAGCCGGCGGGGCTGCCACCGTGTCCGCGACCCCCCCCCCCGCCCACCCCGCTCTCTCTCTGCCCGGCCCGGTCCGCGGGAGCTGCGCGGGGCGCGGGGGCTCCGGCGCGGGGCTGCGCGGCGGAGGCTCCGGCTCCGGGACCGGGAGCGGGACAGAGGAGGGCGGGGAGCAGGGGGAGGCTGCTCGGAGCCGCTTCCGCCCCGCTCGCACAGGCGCCCGGCATGCACGGAGCAGGGAGTTCGCGATGGCAGCGGCTGCTGCTGCTCCTCGGAGCCCTCTCCGCCCTGCCGCCCCCCTGCAGCGCCCAGCTCCGCTACTCCGTGCCCGAGGACCGCGAGCCGGGCTCCTTCGTGGGCGACGTGGCCAAGGACCTGGGGGTTGAGGTGCGGAGCTTGGCCGCCCGCAACCTGCGCCTCGTGAGCGAGGGGCAGCAGCGGCACTTCCAGGTGGACCTGGCGGCCGGGGTGCTGCTCCTGGACAGCAGGCTGGACCGGGAGGCTCTGTGCGGCCAGAGCCCCACGTGCTTCCTGCACCTCCAACTTGTCATGGAGAATCCCCTCCAGCTTCACCGGGTCGAGGTGGAGGTCCTCGACGTGAACGACAATGCGCCGCAGTTCCCCAAGCAGCAAGTGGCTTTGGAGATCACCGAAGTCGCCAACCCCGGGACTCGGCTACCCCTGGAGGTAGCGGAAGACCCTGATATGGGCTCCAACTCCATCGCCACCTATGAGCTCAGCCCCAGTGAGCATTTTGCCCTGGGTATCAACGTGAGAGGAGATGGTGTTAAAATGCCTGAGATTGTCCTCCAGAAAGCACTGGATAGAGAGAAAGCAGCTGTCCATTATTTAACCCTGACAGCCCTGGATGGAGGGAATCCAGTGAAATCTGGCACTGCCAAAATCACCATCCATGTCCTGGATGCAAATGACAACCCACCTGTCTGCGACCCACCCATATCCAAAGTGCATCTGGAGGAGAACGTGCCAGTGGGTACGCTGGTCACCAAGCTGAATGTCACCGACTTGGATGAAGGCCTCAATGGGGAAGTGGAGTATTCTTTCAAAACGAGCAATAACGCACCTGGGAAGTTTACCAAGTTGTTTGACTTGGATCCTCAGACAGGGGAGATCAGAACGAAAGCCTTGCTGGACTATGAGGAATCCAGTGCTTTTGAGATTGCAGTTCGAGCCAGAGACAAGGGATCGCCGGCCATGGAGGGACATTGTCACCTGCGAGTGGAATTAATCGATATCAATGATAACAGTCCAGAGATTGTGCTGACTTCTCTCTCCAGCCCAGTGCAGGAGGATGCAATCCCAGGAACTGTGATTGCCCTCATTGGTGTGAAAGACAGCGATTCTGGGGACAATGGCCAGGTCCATCTTCAGGTAGCTAAAGACCTCCCCTTTAAACTTGTGTCATCTTTCAAAGAGCACTTCTCACTGGTCACAGATGGTCCCCTTGATCGGGAGAAGGCCAGTGAATACAACATCACTGTAAGGGCTACAGATTCAGGGTCCCCACAGAGGTCCACGCAGAAAACGATTTTCCTCCAAATTGCTGATGTGAATGATAATGCGCCAAACTTCTCCAGCCCTTCCTACACAGCTCACATTCAAGAAAACTCTCTTCCTGGGACCTTTGTCATCTCAGTGTCAGCATCTGACCCTGATGAGGGAAGCAATGCCAAGCTGTCTTATTCTATGCTGGACAACGGGATGCAAGATTTACCTGTCTCAACTTATTTCCAAATAGACCAGGATAATGGCACCATCTACACCATCCAGGCTTTGGATTTTGAGCAGGACAAGGTGTTCCAGGTGCCTGTGGAGGTCAAAGATGCTGGGTCTCCCTCTCTGAGCAGCACTGCTGTGGTCCACGTGTTTGTCGTGGACCAGAATGACAATGCTCCCACCATCGTCTACCCTTCTGTTCCCAAGGGCTCTGCCTTCCACCAGGCCGTCCCAGCTTTGGCAGAACCTGGCTATTTGGTCACCAAAATAGTAGCTGTGGATGCTGATAGTGGCCATAATGCCTGGCTGTCCTACCATCTGGAGAAAAGTGTCGAAACTTTGCCTTTCCGCATAGAACACCGCTCTGGAGAGATAAGGGTCGCACGGACCCTTCAGGAGTCCGAAGCTCCCTATAGGCTGGTGGTTGAAGTGAGGGACAATGGGACACCGTCCCTCTCAGCCTCTGTGGCAATAGTCATCTCTCTGGAGGAGAACATGCAGGATTTTGACGAGTCTATGGACCTCCCCAAATCTTCTCCCAAGGATCCCAACATAACTCTTTACCTCATCATCTCCCTTGTGTCCATTTCCTTAGTGTCGTGTGTGACATTTGGTATTGTGGGCGCCAGATGTTTGAGGGCTGGCTCTGGCTCCAGCTGGACCCTCCTGGGCTGCTGCCAAGGGACAGGCCGCAAGCCCACCAACCATTTCCGCGGGCAGCTGAAGCCGGACGGCTTCATCAAGTACTTGGATGTGGGAGGAGCAGGCCTGACGTCCCAGGCACAGCAATACACCTCTTGCTTCTCTCCCATGTCCGATCAAAGCGATTTCCTCTTTGTAAAGCCGTTCAGCCATTCTAGCACCGCCGAAAGCATGGTTGCCTATGAGCAGGCGACCAGCACCTTAGCGAGTCCCTGTGATGGGGTAAGAAAATGGGTGATGTTTTTGCCGTCCTGTTTGCTATGGCCAATGGTCTGTGCTATCCAGGTTACTTTGCTGTTCTCTGCCTGTACTTCAGCTGAATAAGGTGGCCTTGAAGAATGTATGTTGCCTTCACCTGCCCAGGAGCTGGCTGGTGAAAGATTTGGCTCTGTGTAGTGGTGTGATGGCAAGTGGGTGAAAGTCATGGTCAACTGAAGGACTGCGTGATTGTGGCAGCTGGGTTAAAACAGGAGAATTTTCTTTTGGCCTTCTTGGTACTCACTTATTCTTAAAGAGATTCTTAGCATGATCTGTATGTTTTTTTTTTTCCTTTGGTATCTAACTTTATTCTGCATGTCCTATGAAACTAGACACAGAAGCAAGTTACCATCAAGCAAAGTTTCTCCGTGCTTATCTTGCTCTGGTTTAGGAGATGTGTTGTAGAAATTTCTCATTTTTTGACTCTGAAATGTTAACTATTGATTGTGCCCAGGCAAGTGATCGCTATCAAGCGTGGCAGATTAAGGCAGGGGGCTTTGAATTCATAGTTCATCACCAGAAGCAGTGATGTTTTTCTCCAAAGTCCTGATGACCTTATATGCCCTTGAACTTGGAGAGACCTAGGTAGCAGTGTGCTTCAAAAACTTGAGACCTTTTTATTTTTATGTCTAAATATGGATTTAGGTGACTGCATTTAGCTGTACCTTTTATAACTTTGGCATATATCTGCAAAGACATTTTGTGTCTGTAAATGCCTGCCCTAAATTTGAAAGTAGTAATTATAATAGGAAATCTAAAAATAGATTGGGAAGGGGTTATTGATTGGGAGATTGTGTGTCAGTGTGTGCAGAAAATGTGCATATCTGAAATCCAGAGGACAAGTGTTTAAACAACTTAATTTGCATGCAGCATGGAGAACAGTGGGGCCGCTATTTTAGGGAAGTCAGTAATTTATTCTAATGTATTCCTTTACCAGAATCATCAAAGCTGTGGGGAAATTAGCAAAATCACATCTACCAAATAAAAATCTAGGTCAGCTGTATCCGTCTTCAATTTTCCGTAGTAATTGCATGTACAAGCAGAATAATCCTATAAAATTTCTGTTACGCTTTATGGACTGTGAGCTGCTCATTCCTAAGGTAACTGAGAGAAATGTTGTCCTTTCCAGGTAGCATTTCCAGGTAACACTTCTGGAGTTAATTAAGAAGATTTCAATTATAGGAAGTATGTGTCGTTCAGACAGAAAACAGTCCTGCTTTTTACTGATCTTCACAAAGGCATGATTCAAATGAGTAATACAGAGTCCTTTTTCGTGTCCTTCCTTATTTACAAAGTGTCCATTGTCTGGTGGTAAAATAACATGGACAAAAAGGAATACAAGGCCTACTAATGAAGTTACAAAGTATGTTGCTGTGTCTGATGATTATTGTGTCCCCTGAACAAATAATGCTTTTTTTCTGGTTGTCGGAAGTTCATTCTTTTCTATGTAGACAGAAAAATATTGCCGTGCTCCAAGGCCAAAGCATCTAGGAAAAGTCATTCAAACACAATGTGTGAAATCAAGATCTCAGGCAAGTCTTTTTAAGGACAGAGAAGGACAGATTAGGAAGGTCTGTTATCATTTCACCCTCTGGCATTAAAAGGATCTTTCCTGGTATCAATTAACTCTCCAGTTAATTTGCCACCCCTACTTCCCTTATGCTCCCCTAAGCTTGTTACTTTGGTACCATTTCTCCTGCTAAAATTAATGCCCTTATCAGATTGCTTCATGCTTCATTTCTTTCACAGCCTGGTTTCCTGAGCTTCTTTGGGAGATTATTCTCTGAATAGTTTTTTGTCATGCTTTTTAGCATTCACACTGCTTCAGAGACAGTCAGGAAGGCAGGGTGGGTTTAATATTCTTTTCTCTCTCCCTTTTTTGTCTGTCTTTTCTCTCCCACTTTTTTTTTTTTTTAATTCTAGTTGATATGCCTTCTGTGGAAAAAATACTCTGATATTCCAGAGTGAAATAATCCAGGATCCCTTTGCTTTGATTTCAGACAGAAAAATAGAGGAGTTAAAACTTTTCTATTTTCCTTGCAGCAAGCTCAGCCTAACACAGACTGGCGCTTTTCTCAGACCCAGAGACCTGGAACCAGTGGGTAAGTGCTTTTCTTTTTCTCTTTTTACCCCATGTATGTGCCTGGTGCAGGATTCATTTCCTTTGACCCTGGTTGTAGCACTGGAAGGTCCTTGGGTAGTAGCTCTGAGGATGGATTTTCACCATTTCTTTGGTAGAGTTGCACAGCTAGAGAGTTGGAAGTGGTGCTATTTCTGTGTTACCTCTCTTTGACACTGGTGTGACAGCTGTTTGGAGCAGTGCATCTGGTTTTGGTGTCTACACTTCAAGAGGGACACTCAGGAACCGCAGCAAGCTCCAAATAAAGTTGTGCAATATATAAAGGACTGGAAAACATGCTTCATAGGGAATGACTTATTATCTGAAGCAGATATTGAGCATTTAGACAAGATTTAGACAGATTTTGAGTCCAAAATAAACAATCTCTCTCCCTGCTCAGAGGCTCTTGAAATCACTAAGTGAGTCCCTTTACCAGCCACAGATCATTAGGCTCGATGCTGTTTAACTGCTTTGCCTGATCTAGCTTGAGCACTTAGTGCCAAACTCCTATAAAAACTCCAAGGCAGCCACAAGTTGTGCAGATGAGGCCTAGGACCTCAAAGACCTGGCTAGAAAATGGTGTCTTCTCATGATCTGACTTACTCCAGCAGGATCATGTTCCTTCAAAATGCGAGTGTACATGCTTTCTTCTCTGAGGTATTCTGGCTGTAGAATTAGTTTGGGGAAATTAGGATCCAGTTCCATTTGTTTGGGATTTTAGACCCATTCTCACATTCCTTGGGAAATGCCGTAACCCAACACAGGGTAGTTCATCCAGATGAGGAATGCTTTGCACCCTTCACACCAGAGCTGGACAACAGAGCATAAGAATGCCAAGAAAAAAAGAAATTAGATCTAGTGGGTGAGGAAACTCACAGGGCAGAGGTCCCAAGGTCTGGTCTTGCTCTGAAAACTATGCCTGAGTTTTTAAAATAAGCTATATGCAATGTCAAAGTGCTAGAAGTGGAGAGAATCTGCCTCCTGACTTAGTACTCATCCCTTGATTTTTGTACCTCTTACCTCTCGTTCAATAAAATTTGTGTTCCTAAAGTTGCGTAAGGAATCATGGACAGAAAGTGTTGAGCAGTCGCCTTTCACCTCGCCCATCTCCCCACCTAGCTCACGGGCAGAGAGAGGAGATCTCTCCTGAGAATGAACTGTGTTGAGCACCATAGGGATAAGAAAGTAGTTAGGTAAGGATTGTGCCTTCCTGGGTCAATAGCCTGATCTAGTACGGGGTGACCACAGAAAGGACGTCAGGATAGTTTGTATGTGAAAAGATCGTAACGTTGGCTGGAAGAAACAGAATTAAATGCTGATTCTGGGCTTCTTTGGCAGAGTGGGTCAGGCGTTTTATCTGTGCAGATACCAGAGGACTCACTCTAGTTCTCACTCTAGGACATCTCTGTACTTCACTGTTGCCGTTGGTCGGCTGGAGCGGCTGCCTTTTAATTTCTGACAACTCTCTATGGGGATCCCAGGGAGCTGGGCTCCAGTGTGGGAGTGCACAGTTAAGAGTTCACTGTAGCTGACTGCTTATTGTCTGAATCCGTCTCTCGAGGTGACTATAATTCAGCTTTGCAGAAAGTCGAGAGACCTGCTATAGCCAAGTTGTAAATACTGTCACGGCAGTTAAACCTTGTTACTAGGCTCTCCCAGTTGAGAAAGCTAAAATAGGAGCTTGGGTTTGATATAGAGCTAAAAGTATTCAAGTAGAAGTTGGGCATCAACTTTAACAACAAGGAAATGTCTGGAAGAGTTTCCCAGAGCTCTGTTGAACTCATCAGTGACAACTTTTTAATCAAGGAAAATATCTCTAAATATTTATGCTCTAGTTGAAATAGTAATTAGCTGGAAAGCCCCGTGATAGAGAAGTACACAGGAGCCACTGTAATAGTTTTGCTACGAGGAGTGAGTAAATGAGCCCCATCAGAGCAGCTTTGTTGCTCTCCCTTCTAGCACTGTATTCTAGCATCCTCTCTTCAAGGCACAGGATTAATGCAGTGCTGACCTACATAGCTCAGTGATGAGGACCTTCCTCAAATCACGGGGCAGGGGCAAGCAGGAAGGCAGCATCAGTTCAAGGGCAACCAAAGCAGCACCTCAAGCAGATTCTGGTTCATGTGATTTTGGTCAGTCTGTCCTCAGTGTGCTAGATGATCTGGAACTAGGTGATCTGGTGTCTAGTGCAGTCCTTGAAACAATTGCTGAGGGCTCCTATCAGTGCCAGTTCTGGCAGTTTTCCACACACAGACTGCTCAGATTGGCCTCTGGGGCCTCTGAACATGGGTTTGTACTGAAATAACTCAGAGGATTTTGATTCATGCTGTTTTCCACCACCTGTCTGTGTGCAGATTTCATGTTTGCAATGAAACTACACTCACTGAATTTCATGTAATTGCCTTTTATCCTGTCTTAAGTTAAATTACATACTTTTATTCCAAACCAATGTTAAGATTTAAAAAGATGTCAATAGAAAGTATTATCATGTGAACAAAGACAAGCCCTGACAAGTCTTGGAGAGCAATTTGCTGCTTATTGTGCTGTTCCTGGGTCTTACTAGTGTTTTTTGATGTCTGGTGTGTGAATCCTCAGACCTCAGCTGATCACACAGATATTAAGGCAAGGGAAACTGCCTGAGCTCTCCTGTTGTTCTTTGTGAGGTTAGTTCATGTATGGGCTGTTTCTTCTACCAAAAATAAGCCTTTGCAGCACTATGTGCTCCTGAACTCCAGACCTCTGCTCGGGGCTTGGCAAGCCAGCCCTGAAGTGAAAAAAATTCTTAACTGAATTGGCCTAGTGCAAATTAAATAGCAATAAAGACAAGGCAGCTTAGGCTAGCAGATCCTGTAGGATCCTGCAGGGAGTCTGGCACTGACCCTAAAGCGAAAAGTAGGCTAAAACCAATGTTGTAATTTCTCTTTCAATATTTTAATATGGAGAAGAGAGAACAACCCTGACTTTCCATAGGGTAGACCTGGTCACGGAGTAAAATCCCACATGTCTCTGAGTACCTAGAACCAAAGCGCAGTGTAAGTTCAATAAGGCAGGAGCTATCTCTCTTTCTTTTACATCATCACTTCTAGTGGCCAGTAAAGAGGATTTGCTCTTTGGTGATCTGAAACAGAGAAGAGCTGTCAGCAAGCTAGACAATATCCCTGGAAAGCATCAGGGATAGCATTAGACCTTTAAATTAGCAGAGTGATTCTCAATTAATCTTGTTTGGGAGAAGCAGGAGTACAAATTGATTTGCTTAATAATGTTTGGTTTTTTTTTCTTTTTTTTTGTCCTTTTTTTTTTTTTAATGTACCCATGCAGTCTCTGGGCAAATGGAAATGAATGTGGAATGCTAATTAGCAGCAAATTCAATTCGCAGACATATCCTATCAGTGGTGGTTGTAGTGGAGGCTACAGTGTTCAATTGTCCAGAGCAGTGCCGAGTTGGCAGCATTGCAGGATGAATCCCTGTGGGATTAACAGTGTGGGATTTCCTGGGATGGGTGGCTGCAGGGGAGGATTGGGGATTGGTACTGGTGTCAGGGACCCATCGTGCTGATCCTTCACCAGAGGAACAGAGAACTGACTTGTGCCCTGCACGTTCATGTTCTTTGCTCAACAGCCACTTCGTTGTTTTCATCTTTGCTCACTAGTTTATTCAGCAAAGTACTGGGCTTGTGTCAGAGTTTTGTACTTGGAGGAGCAGGGGAGGGTCCTGGTAGCTTTAAGGAGAGCAGGGGAGAATGATGAAGGTTCCTTCCCATCCAGGTTGGGGAGGGACTGTGTGTCCTGGGTACCTGATGGAGGAACTGGGAACAATCTCAGGCCATGTGGGTTAGAGGAGGCGATTCCAGACAGGACTAACTGGGGAGACCGGGGTGAAAGGATTCAAAAGGAAGCAGGAGACTGTTTGGGGATCCCAGCACTTAGAGGGGAGGGATGAATAAAATATGCAAACAGGATACAATGGATCGTCATTCCCTTCACACCCCACACACCTCCCACCACCAATCTCCTCCCTGTGCTAATGGTTCTAAATGCCTCTCTGAGCCCTCCCAGGCTAAACCCAGTCAATAGTGATGTTCACTTCATTCACCCATTAAACAGCCTCATAGCTGCCCTGTCTGACACAGGGCCACTGTCTCATGACCTGTGCAGAGGACAAGAGGGATGGGGCAGGGGACACTCTCAAGTGCAACTCAGTTGATAGGAAAGCTACAATCTTTCTTCCTCGGTTCCTTTATTTTTTTTTTTTCCCACTCTTGGGTGCCAGAACTTGGACAGTCATTACTAGATTAATCAAACAGATAAAAAAAAAAGACATTCCATGGATGTTTTCTAAAGCTCCCTGAAGCAGTGTCTGCAGGAACCGTGGCATTCGGATACGCCCTAAGACCTGGTGCAACTCCAGGTGCTTTTGGCATGCACTTGGGAGCACCAAGCACTCCCTCGTGAATCCATCACACCAGCAGACCAGGGACACGTACCCGCAAAGGGAATTTCTATATGGGGCACTCAGGGCACCCTGGGAACGTGCTGTGTGTTTGGGACTTTGCAAAGCATGCGCAAGCTGGAGCAGCGGCACGCACACAGTGACACGCACACGCTCCCGCGTTTACACAGCGGAGTCAAAGCAAACAGATCCACACACAGGTTCCAACATTTCTAAGTCTTTCCACAAGCAGAGAACTATTTGCTGACTGAATGGTCATGGCGAGGGCAGCCTGTGAGTGCTGTAACCCTGAAGGAATTTATGCTGCATGCTTAGGTAACACCATGGTCAACACCATGGCAAGTGCTAAATTACATGAGTGGGTGGATGGGGGTAGGGGACAGCATAAATACTCTTAGCTTTAACTTTCATTCACTCATTCATTGAAAACATGTGGCAGCTCATGTCACACATGGGACCTTTGGGCTCCCCACTGTAGGGAGCCAGCTGCACTGCAGAAGGGCAAGTGCTTCTCCTCTGACATAATATTTGGTCCCCATCACATCCCCAGCCTTCTGCTTTCCCCACAGCCTTCCGCAGCACCGTGTCTTCCTCCATAGCATCCCCAGCTGTGCCCTGCAGCAGCAGAATAAGCGCTCATCACCATCTCCGTATGCTGAGTGTCTGCCCAATGATGGGCTTTGACAGCATAGCTGCCAGGGAAAGCACAACGGGTAACTAAGCCTTCCCTCAGCTGAACAGAGCAATTAGGATCTTTCTGTGCTGACTTTCATGTACGTGGTAGAGGCGCAGAATGTCAGCAACTACTACGGGGCCGGCAAATCTGATCTCAGCTAGACGGGAGTGAAGGAACGGTCAGAAAGCAGCCGAATGTTGGGAGGCCCTGGGAATAACTCCTGGCACTGCTGCACTGCCCAATTGCAAGCGCAAACTTCCCACTCTCAGCCCTTCATTTGGAGGGGCAGCAGGAGCAGCAAAAATAACTGACACCCAGGTATGTTAGGAAGTAGATTCTAATTCCTCATTTTCTTCTCAAATGCACCGAGACTCAAGTCAACATCTATGTTGCAGCAGCAGAATTTGCTTCTGAATATGAGGCTTTACATGTTTTGGAGGTGAATGAAAAGAGGTGTGCAGGAATGCATTTTGAGGAGAAATTTGAGGTCCATTTTGCAATGAACATGCCAGATAACGCTATTTCCAGCCTATGTGGGTCTTTGCTCAGGAAACATCTCTGAAGGATCCACACAACCCCAGCAAGGGCCAGATGTGTGATTTTGCAATGTGCAGCATTGCTCTGCTGGGAGCTTGGGGGGTCTTTGGATGGGATTGAGCTCTGGAAGCTCCGGGCTGGATCCGCAGTGTCCTATTGCACAGCACAGCGGAAAAATGCTTTAAAGCATTACCAGAGCCTGGCCTGACCGTGGTGAGCGCTCTAGTCAGAGCTCTTGGTGGGGGCTGGGATTAGTACTGACACGGAGAGTTCCCGTGGGAGCCGCTCCGATGCTGGAGCAGGAGCTATGCCTGGATAACTGCTCTCCTTTCTCCTGTCCCTGGAGTGCCCGTGCCCTGGCCTGCTGCAATGGAAGGCGCTTCCTGGGAATTTAAATTGGAGCTTGTGCAATGGTGTCTCTTAGCTCTGCCCCCGCTTCCACAGCTGCGAGACAGCCCAGCTTCCCCCAGCATTGTGAGGGAGTCCTGTGAGCTCCCTTCTCCTTCCGATGCATTAACCCACCCTCACAACAAGCTGTATTTGGATTTCTTTTTAGACCACGTAGCCCTCTCCAGCTTAATGCTTCCTTCCTCTCCCCAGAAGGAGGGACTGTTCTGGGCCAGTATTTTGCTCCAGTTTTGTTTGTTATTTGTCGTGGCCCTTGAACCCTGAGACATCCGGATCCTGCCAAGCTGAGAAAAGAGTGATGGAGAGAGACTTGTGGAGAACGGGAAATGTTCTAGCTGAGGATTGTGTTTGTCACTCTGGAGGGTCCCCAGAATATCAGGACTTTCATCATCATGAGTTTATGTGTAGAAACACTATTTTAGGTAGCTTAGCAGGTGCAACATGTTTAATTTTTCTCCCCCCATCTGTTTCCTGCACAGCTGAGCACAGGCTGTGGTTGGCTGTAAAGTCCAAGGAATCCAACAAACAGGCACAATAACAGCTCCAAAGCATTCTCTGAAAATAGCTTTCCTCTCATGTCTGTGGCATGTGTGGCGACAGGATGGGTCATGCAGACAGGCTGTTCTGTGCTCTTGTTTACGCTGCTGGATGCAGCTCGCTCGTAAGCGCTGGACCTCCTCGTGCAGGGCGGTTGCCCGCAGGCCCCCTTGCTATCCAGCTGCTGCGGCTGCATCCTGGACCTCCAGCAACCCGAGCAGCATCTCAGCAGCTCCCAGCGTTGTGAATGATTCCCAGCACTGCCATGTGAGCTGCTGTAAACCATCCCTTCCACCTGCTAAACTGCTCGGCCCCGTCTTTGCAAAGTCACGGTTGTAAAGCTGTGCCTTACACTGGCTGGAGACAGCCGGGAATAATTGCATTACAGAAGAAGCAGGGAATGTGCGGAGCCGGGGGGGGAAGGGCAGGCAGCATCCTCCCTTAAGGCAGAAGGAAGGAAGCTCGGGCAGTTTCTGTGCAGCTCCTGTTTTTTGGGGGACTCTGGGAGGTGTGGGAGGAAGGGCAGGGGATGGTGGGCACATGGACACGTGCCATGTGTGGGATGGGGTGGGCTGTGGGGCTGGGAGATGCTCAGTCCTCGCCTTGGTGAGCAGCCTCCAGCGCACCTTAAGAGCGGCCGAGGCCCCCACTGCCCGTGACAGATCTTTTTCCTGTTGCTTGTCACTTTGCCAAGCTGAAAACTGCTCAGGCTGAGATTTCGCTTCTGCTGCTGCCTCTGGTGTGTGTGGGAGGATGCTTGCGCGGAGTCGTGGGGGAAGGGACGTCGGAAAAGAGCCTGGAAACAGCAAGGCAATGGGGGAAGGGCTGAGGGAAGCAGCCTGGCAGCATCAGCGACCGGCAGGGAATGAGGGCTGAGGATGCAGCCTGGCAGTGATGGAAGAGCAGGATCTTTCCCCCAGGGAGGATGCTGAGGGAATGGGAGGGGAGAGACGAAGTGCAAACCTCCCTAGCCCTCTGCAGTCGTTTATCTGTGGCCTTCAGCTCCTTCAGTTTCTTGCAGTGCTGGTCTCAAAGCCAGGTTTCCATCTGCAGAATGAGGAAAACATTTTTTTTTTCCAGAAATTCACTGGGCAGCTGTGCAAATAAATGTTTGTGAGGCATTTAGATGCCATGGCAACGAACTCCATAGAAACTCCGTACGGAAATGAATAATTCTGTGCTCAAAGTGGAGTTTAAAAAGGGACAATGTGTTGGCCAGGTGGACGGGCACAAAATAGCCGGTCAGGCCAAGACATGTGGCCACCCTGTGTCCTGCTTGGGCGGATGCCTGTGGAAAACCTATAGGCTGCTGTGTATTTAGACAGCACTGTAATTTGATGCGTAACGAGGCTATATCAGGGCAGCACAGACAACCTTCCATTTTGGCATTTCCTAACTTCCATGCATCCACTTTGGTTAAGTTTAATGAAGGTCTTGGTGGCATGTGCCCTAAATAAACCTGCCTCTGTCCTAGCAGCTCCCCTCAGGGTGAAAAGCACATGGCTTTGTGCACCTCAGTGCTGCCCATGGGCCTGTGTCCATGATGCCCTCATCCTCCTCAGACACCGTATTCCCGGGAGACCTGGCACAGAAAGACTTGCCTCTTTGTCTCACATGTAGATTTGGGCAATTGTTTCTCTTTCTGCAGTTCTAGCTGCCTTGGAAATGTCCCTGAATAAAGAACAGCTATTTTCTGTGTTCCTGAACTGAGGAGGAAAGGAATTTAACAGGGAAAAAAAAAAAAGAAAAGCTGTGCTGTGGAGGATGGGTTTTTAAAGGAAGCCTATTGAGTAAATGCCATCTGTATTAAAAATGTGATTTCCCCTCAGCCATTTCCATAGGAACCAGCCTTTCTAAGTTTTGGGCATTCTCCCCAGAGGATTATTTAAGGCTCAAGGTGAGCAGTGAGCAGTCCTGTGAGGGGAGTTGCTTTAAGGTCTTTCTGTTGCAGGTAGGTAGGAGAAGCAGTTTTAATCAGTGGGGAAAAGTGGGCTTTCAGTTGTAGAATTGTAAATCAGCAATCCACAACTCTGTCCTATAGCCATGGAAGGCAGCCAGATCTGATGGAAGACATCAGATGTGTGCCTTTTTTTAAGCCTAAGTGCTTATTTTAGGATATCTTTAGATTACTGCACTTGTGTTTTCTGTGCCTCTGAATTCTGCATGATTGCACTGCAAGCAATTGAGGCACTTCAATTTCCTGCATATAGAAATGAGCTCAATGCCAATCTTTTTTGCAGCTCTAAGGCATTTCTAAAATAGCTTTCCTGTGTGACGTCATATGCAGCAGGAACACTGTTTCAGGCCTGAAGTGCTGGCTTATCTACACTCCTTTGAAGAGAGAGTATTAGAAAGAGCTGGAGCCAGGACTCAAGAGATGCAGCACATGTCTGTGCTCTAGGCTGAGCGTGAGCACATCTGGAGCGCTGGGTCCACTTTTGGGCTCTTCAGTTCAACAAGGACATGGATAAACAGGGGCCACCAACATGATCAAAGGTCTGGAGCATGTGACGGATGAGGAGAGATTGAGAGAGCTGAGTTTCTTCAGCTTAGAGAAATGAGAGCAAAGAGAAGAGCTACTTGTTGTCTTCTGCCCAAGGGAAGTTTGTAGATAACACAGACATGGACCCTGTGCAGAAGTGCACAGTGAAAGGCAGTGGGCATGAGTTACAACACAACAAATTCTGAGTAGATATTAAGAAACATTTTTCCCCCTGAGGGTGGCCAAACACTGGGACAGAGGTCCAGAGAGACTACAATAATATCTGGCTTGGAAATATCAGAAGTTCAACAGCTCAAGACCTTATGCATCTAATATAAAGTTGCATCTAACTGAAAGGTTGGCCCTACTTTAAGTATGTTTGGGAGCACTCAAAAGGAAGGCAGACTGGACCAGGTACCTTCCCATTTGCATCAAATAGAGTGCTCCAGGTCAGATAGAGCATGTCTCACTGCTCAGAAAGGCTATAGAGTCTCCTTCTCTGGAGATCTTTAAAACACACTTGGACACAGCCCTGTGCCACGTGCTGTAGGTGACCGTATGTGTGCAGGGGCGTTGGACTAAATGATCTCTGGAGGTCCTTTCCAACCTTAAGCAGTCTGTGATTCTAAGGCCAGAGCTTCAACATCCTCCCAGCCTTTAGGGACTGACAGTCACATCTCTTCTTCTTCCTCCTCCCTTCCAACCCAGTCCTAGGCAAGTCTGATCCTTAGTGATGGCTATAGGATGATGGTTCTTCATCTCTATCCATATGTAGCCAGAAGGCCTTGATTCTTTGGAAAGGAGATGGAAGTGCTTACTTTGCAAAAAAATAGTAGATTGAGATCTCAGAATTTGGGGACCCTGATCCTGCCTTCCAGGTGAATGCCCTGAGTATAGGTGATGTTTTTATTCCATGTATTTGTTCTGTCCTGCTGTGCAGAGGCTCAGCTTTAGCAGGAGGTAGAAGAGGCTTCTGCCCAGGGTAGCCTGATGCATGAAGGAAGGGTGAAAAGTAATGAAACCGTCTTCTAGGAGGTGGAAAAAGGTATGCCTCAAACAGTGCCTGCACTTTTATACCAAAGGAGTGAAATATAGATTGGACATTGGTTCAAACCACTGGATTGTTACAACTACCTCTTCCACCCAGCCAAATTAATTTTGGCCTTTTTTTTGTGCCTCCTTTCTCTGCTCCCCTCCCTAGATGCTACCATGGTGCTAGAGATCCCTAAGGACCAAGCCAGATTGGGTTCCTCCTGAGAAATTAATGTGGAGATGGGTGTATCTGGACAGGCTTCTCACAGCATCAAAACATCAGGGAAACAGTTGTCAGCCAGGGAGACATCTGGTGAGGGAGGAACTGCTGGGGTTAAGTGGTGGCTGAAGGGGTTGCAGTTTGGACTGGCGTTTAGGTGCAAAAGCCCTTTATTGGATATACTCTGGAGCTCTATTCCTAGCCGTGCCAGTGACACTGAATAGGTCACTCCATCCCTGAAGCTCTCTCCCCCTTGGTCTGGCTGCTGGGACAGTCTGTTCTCTGAGGCAAAGATTGCTACATACTCCTTGGCGTAACACCGAGTACGACAGAATTCTGATCTTGTTTGAGGAGTCTCACTGAAGCCAGAATAGGAGCAAACACTGACATAATTTGGGAGGCGGGCAAAGCTCACTCCTGGCCTTCTTGAAATGGAGCCAGCATGCCGTGTTGTAGATGGTGGTTATGAATAATTTTTGGGATGCCCCAGGTTGCAGCAGATGGCAGATACTTCAAAAGCTGTATTGCTATAGCTGTCCTGCCAGGACATCCTCTGCTAAATAAGTAATTGTTTGTGTCCTCAGCAGATGAAACAGTAGAGCAAGAACAGGAATATGGCCCTGGCCAGAGTTATGTCAGAAAGGCAATGCAGAATGGGGAAAGATAGTCATGTCCTGGCAGAGATCCTGCATACCTTTGGGAAAGTTGCTTAAGACCAGATTTTCAAAAGCATTTCTATCCCTCACTGAAGCTCCCAGAAAAATCCAAGTCCATGTCTCCCCTAAGTCCAGGTCCCCCTGTGTTTCAAAGGGAATTGCGTGCATACATATCTTTCACGGGGTCTATCTTGAGCTGTATGAACAAGCAGGATCAATTTTGATCCTGATCAGGACTTACTGGGGCTCTTATCTGGTCTGTGCCTCTGGACTTTTTCTTCCTGAGTGTACAGGACATTTGTACAGGGCAGAATAGGAAAACTGTTGTGCATTCATCACTAGCATGCAAGTCAGTCTGTATCTCAGTGACCTGTTTTCAAAATGGGCACACTTGACCTGTATTGTACTAGAGTCATATCTGGGAGGAGGACTCAGGCTGCGTGATGCTCAGCATGGTGGTGAGGAGGCCATCTACCGCACAGCATGTGATGCTGAGTAAGCATCAGCACTAGCAGCGCTCTATGAGGTGGCTGGGGCACTTGCTGAGCACTTGGACGCAGAGCAGCTAAGAGGAGATCCCAGAACTGGGGAAGTCTCCAGATAAAAAGGCTTTTAGGGTTGGACACCTCCTCTTGGATGTGTTTTGACCACAGCTTCCCCTCCAAGGCGAAGCTTGGGTGCAGGAGGCCACCTCCTTGGCCGGCAGCCTGGTGGTTTGAATGCTTGCCTGGGAAACAGGCTCAGCCTTCTCCAACATGAATGACCTCTCACATCGGGAGAGTTCCTGGCCGCAGAAGTGGCGGCAGCCCTCACCACACCTGTTGAGGTGAGCTAATGCACAGCTGAGAGCCTTGCTTCCCAAAACCTGGCAGGAGTTGCATGGTGGTCAGAGCACTTGGCTGAGACACGCAAGACCTGTGGCCCCAGTCCAGCTCCCAGGAGGGTTCATGTGCTACATGGTCACTCACATGCTGCAGCAGGGGCAGAGCAGAGGCCCTGACAGCTGGTGAGTTTGAGAGTTCTCTGCTGACCTGCTGATCAACCATTTCTTCCATATAAATGTGGACTTGTACACACATGATGAATGCAGTTTTCAGGGATCTGGCAAACAGGAATGCAGAGCTTGCTAGACCTTGATGGACCTAATTGCTCCATAACTGAAGCTTTACAGCATCCCCAGGGATTCTCCAAGCCAATTGGATGGTTTGTTGTGCTAACAGTCGATTCATTAGCCTTTCCCAAGGAACCAAGCTGGTCTCTCACCTCCTCTGCTCACTGCTCTCCCAGAAATCTTGCTCAATGTTCTGCAGAGTTGGTGGCTGCTCTTTGACTCCCTTCAGTGCTAGACAGCTAACTTCCTGCTCATGCCAAAGCTCATGAGCCCTGAAGTTTTCCTTGCTTTCATTCTCACAAATGAAGCTATTGAATGGAGTTTTAACCTGAAATAATCTGATTGTACAAGGATGTGTGCATCTCTGGGACTTCAGGACTAACATTTTCATGGTATTTAAGTGATGTACTGATGTGTGAAGGCACCTGCTGGGATTTTGAACTATTTAGGTGCCTGATTCTCTCTGAGATCAGTGGGAATTAGGTAGGAGTATTTCTGGAAGTATCACTGAGTTCCCAACTACTTCTTTTGGTTGTTATTCTTCAAAAGCCTGTAAAGGGATGGACACCTCAAAGTATTTTGTTGCTAGAGTACTCCTTAGCAGAGTGGTTTAAAGTCCATAGCCTTTCTAGGAGCACAGCCCAACTCAACAGACGCACCAGGAGTAGTTTGATGGGGCTGCTCTCAGGTTGTGTATCTGCAGTGGCAAGTCCACACTGTTACCTTCTTGTGCTTTCTAACTCCACTCCTTTGTATTGAGCTGTAATAACTTGCTGTTTCTTTTCTTTCTCCTTAGCTCCCAGAATGGAGAGGAAGGTGGAGCTTGGCCGAATAACCAGTTTGACACGGAAATGCTTCAAGCCATGATCCTGGCTTCAGCGAACGGTCAGTCTCCATTCCATATGGGAAAAAAAGCATCATTTGCTATTACACAGATATCCCAGGCGCATGTGAATAGATAAGATGCTTGTGTTATTGATGTGTTTGGCGTAACTGGAGGGGTGGAGATTGTTTCTGAAGTGCTTAAAGAGACATTCGTTAAAAAGCACTGCTATCTGTGTTACCCATAGAAAAGAGGGTTCAGAAAGGGCTTGGGCAAAAGAGATGCATGATAGTCATCAGCATCAAGCGTGCTGTAGACAGAGTTAGCTCTTCCACCCAAAGTGTATTACCTATGAATTAGAATTTTATCTGGCTCATGTGTGGGATTGTGTTGAGTGGAAAAGCAAGTCTTGAGATGTGTTGTAAGCTAGCTGGTTCCAGAAGGTCACAGTGAATGAAATATCTGCTATGGTGGAACTTGACATTAGTCAATGGGGCAAAAAGCTTGAAAGATTTGCCTATGGCTAGAGATAGGGCCTGGTGAGTGGTATCAGAAATGCAGTAAATGCTGCCTGAGTCAGTCCAGACCCACTTACTCTAGGGTTCTGTAGTTAAAGGTTACCAGAACCATATTCCCACACAAAGGCTTGAGGCTGTTGCATAGTAACAGCTCCCTTTTTCTTCTCATGATGAGTAGGGAATATCCTGTATTGGGAGCAGAAAAAAAAGAATTTTAGGAAGGATCTGCAGGTCTGAAAAGAAAAAGAAAAAAAAAGGCAAACCACCATCAGGCCTTATGTTTGGAGACAAGGGTAGTGAGATGTGTCCCTGTGTCTGGTGGCTGTTGTAGCTGCAGCTCGCTGTGAGGTGGGGTCTGGTGGGCTGAGGACTGAGCGAGACTCTGCCCTACATCCTGTCGCAGGATCTTTGTGTTTGCAGTTGTTGGGATTTGGTCTGGCACTGTTTATCTGCTTGGTTGGCTTGTTCTGATTAATGGCTGTGTTGTGTGAAAGCGGTGCATGTAGAGGGGTGTTTCTGAGAGCCTGCAAGCTCCATGGCTTTACATAAAAGAAGCACAATTATCACTCTATGCAGTGCTCAGGATAAAGAGGCTGCTTTTCATAAAGCCTTTATAAATAAATACCACCAACTCTTTCCCCCTTGATTTAAAAATAGCATCGGCAGCACAGCCATAAAACCCTGTGTAAAATGCTTAAGATGCTTCCTTTGAGCTCTTGGGAGAGAAGGAATCTGGAGGAGGAGGGGTTCGTGTGGTGTTGCTTTCTTGGAAAGCTGCTTCAGCTGAACTTTGCCTCCCTCTACAAGGCTCTCTGCAGACATCAGGGACACGGTTGTGGCGGCCGGGTGAAGGGATGAAGGTCTTGGGCATTAGACTTGTTTACACTCAGGGAAGAGAAACAACGTGAAAATGTGTCTCTGTTCTGAAAAAAAATGACCATGGAAAAATAGCCTCGAGAGGCCCATCTGGTTATCATCACGCAGGGCCTCCAGATGCAGTTCCCCTGCTCGCAAATAAAGCGGTTTTGCTGCCTGCCATTCCAACAGCTCTCTGGGATCTGAAAGCTGAGCTGGTTCCTGCCAGGTTAGACGCCGATTCCGCCTTGCCCTGGCTCCTCTCATGGCAAATCTACTCCCGTCCAGGCGTCTTAACCTCTCCCACAGCTCTATCTATCCAGGGGGCTAAATTAAACCAGCTCCATCTACCAAATCAAAGCAACTTCTGTTCTCTGGTGTTGCCCCAGAGAAAGGCTGGCTCAGTGCAGTTATTTCTTTTCCTGCCCACTGTGGTACTTGGCTGAGAGGAGATGGATGGAGCCAAGGCACAAACCAGGAATCCATCTCCAGTGCAGCAAGAGCCCCCAAATCCTTCTCTTTTCATGGTAACAGCATTTTCAGCAGTCTTCCCCCCCCACCGATTTCCTCGCATGCTGCCCTCATTCATTAGGCTAAGAGCGCTGATGGGGCAGGCTTTGATCCAGGACAGATGTTACGGCTGTAATTGGGTGTTAAGCTTTGCACTTATCCATCCTGGGGTAATGTTTGGTGGCTTTTCAAATGACAATTGCCTCCTTTTGTTGTCTGCTAAGCTCTGCTCCAGCTATGGAGATACAAAGGGCTGTTGCTGCCCATTAGAGTGGTGAAAGCACCCCGTGCCATTGACTTAGGCCAAGTGTTCTCAGCATGAGCTCCTCTGCTCGGAGCAGGCAAAGAAACGACTTCAGGCATCTGGTTAGTGCTCAGAGTGAGGTTAGTGCTCAGATGGGCACTTAGCAGAGACTGAGGCTGAAGTTTCCCCTGATGCTGCTTTGCTATGAGCTTCCACGCTGTCCCATCTGCATCCTTGGCCCTATGTCACCGCGTAGAAGGAACTAAAGACAGAGCAGTGAGCTTGTTTGGCTATTCCAGCCTCAGTCCAGCCAGTCTCTCCGAGGATTAAAGCAGTTGCCACTACTGCTTCATCCCCTTCCAAAGGAGAGGGCAGCTAACTTGGGTATGAGCCAGAGAGCAGCTGCAGGGACAGGACCAAGGCCTGGAGCTAGTTGACCTCACAAGGCTGCAGCCCTGTTGTGGGGCTTCTGCCTCCACTTCCAGGGTACCTCTGGATCCTCTGCACTCCCAGCTGGGAGACCTCATTTCCTGATTACTTCATGGCTTGGCCCATGGCATCTCACTGATAGTGTCTCCAGTCCCATATTTTGGGCAGGAGTTCTTCCGCCTTCCCCACTAGCTGTACACACTCTTTCATGCAGTAAACTAGCTGATGTAGAAGCAGGGATAGTGAAAAACACCATTTTAACAATCTTTTCAGTAAAACATCCCCATGCTGAGCATGGGTCTTCAGGATGGGAGGATGCTAAGGGAAGAAAAGGGGCTGCCACGAGGTCCTGTGCCGTATGCCTGTGGATTGAGCCTTGCAGTACATCTGTGTAGCTGCTTTTATGCTCCTGCTTTACAAGACCTGGGATCTGCCAGTGGCTTGAAAAGCTAGTGATTTCAGCAATCCGAAAGGACAGAGGCAGCTGCAAAGACAAACCAAGCAGCAGAGACGTTTAGGAAACAGGACACTGATGGCTAAGCTTGTGCGGCAGCCCATCCTGGGAAATCTCTCTTGAAATTCTTTGTCTCTTTTAGCACAAATTACTGTGGGCGCCACGAGGCAGCCATGCAGACAGAAAGGCGGCCTGAGAGGACCCTTCCCAGCCCTGCAGCCCCCAGGCTGCAGCAGACGCTCTATATTTGGGTCCCCTGAAAACCCCTCCAGCAGCTGCACCAGCAAGTGCTCATGGCCAACCCCCCTAAATCTCATTGTCTCCTCCAGAGGCGAGCTAAATTCCGGAGGGAAATGGAGACACGCGGCTATTTTTGCCTAAGTGCAAATTCTTATTTTCCTCTTCCCCACTGGAAGCCGCATCGGGAGCTTCAGGAATATTTAGGATGTTCCTGAAGGATATTCGGGAGCTGTTTAGGATACTGGCTGCTGGTAAAGGCTGAGGGTAACGTTTTCAGCAAGAGCTGTAATGCCCAGCTTGGCAAAAGCAGCTCAGTGCCCATTGCTAAATCTCTATTCTCCCTGTTCTCGCTTCTTTTCAGCCTTAATGTCAATGTTACCTAGAAACAGCTTTCGGCTCGCTCTTAACTCCTGGACTGGATTAGCTGCTGGGCTGGAAGCCTGGTATTTTTTCCTTTCTTTTCCCTTTGGAAACTGTGCAGCCTCCGTGGTTTATTTCATAGGGGAAAGATGTGGATGCTGCTGAGAGCCCCTCGCTCCATGAAGCCCCCGAGCGGTCGGGATGGAGAGGAATGGGTTGGTGGGACAGGCGGTGCTGTCCCACACTAAAACATGCCCCAACCGGCGGAGCCCCCGGCCAGGCTTTGTCCATCTGGAATCCATCTCATCCCTGAGAAATGGCAGAGCCCAGAAAAAAAGATCCTCCACCCCTTCCAGAGGCAATAACCCGCCTGCAAGTTGGTCCCTAATTGCAGCCTGGCCCTATGGCCCATCTCCTGTGATCGCATCCTGGTCCCTAACACCCTCAGGGGAGGGCAATTGAGCTGATCGCTAGCGAAATGAGCTGCTGATGAGGTGGACAATTACAAATCTCCAAGTAGCTTTTAAAACAGGAAGAAAGAAGATAAAGCTGAACACAACCCAGGGGGTGAATAGTGAAACGCTGGGATAGGGAGCTGGCACGGAGGATTAGTGACAAACATAATTAAGTGCGTGTGCTCATCCTCTCCACCTGATCGCTTATGTTTTCCCCCGGAGAAGCTCCTAAAAACCCTGCCAATTCCCTGAGCCTGTCTAAAGCAGCGTCAGAAAAGGGAATCTGTCTGAATGCAGGCAGAATCAAGCAAATTAATCTGCTCTCACGCCAGGAAAAAAGTCATTTCCCCACAGTGTCTTTTGCAGCATTTGTATATACAGCTAAAGAAGGAGTTTCCTTAGTCCTTAATGCATAATATTATGTCTGTTTTAAGACTCTCTGCATGGTTTTCCTCTGTCCATTGTAGCAACAGCAGCTGTAGCTTTTCAAATTGCAGTTGCTTAATATTTCCAATGCCCTTGGGGGTCCATATATACCCTTAAACATTGCAGGGGGTAGGAGATAAGTGTGTGCCGGGTTTCTGTTTTGATTCCTTGGTGTTGGCCCCAGCCTTTGTTCTGGAGACACATACAGATCTGCGCTCGTGAGAGGAACAACAGGATGTGGTCGGGGCACAATTCATTCTTGTTTGTCTATCTCTGTGACTGGGAAAGGGGTGAGCAGCAGCTCTGGACTCTGCTTTGAGCTCCCTGGGCACTTGTAACAACGCTATTGCTAGAGCGGTGTCACCCAAAGCCCTCTTGGTTGGCTTGGAGGCACCACGTCTGCCACCCCAGGGAAACTCAGACCTTTCTCCCAGGCTTCTGGAAGCTCATGTCCTCGGAAGATAAAAGCCCCATTCACGAGAGATGCGGCAGGATCTTTCCAGATCCATGGGATTGAATGCAAAGGCAGCATTTGAGCAAGTCCTTTCCAGGCAGGGCTGTGCAGGAATCAAATCCCGGGCTGGTCGCGTTGGAGTGGATTGCGCAGCAGCTCTTGGAGGCAATGTTGCCCATTCCCTGCCTCTGTGCATCATCCCATTCCCATTCTGCAGCCCATGACAGCATCGCCGGTGGTTCTGCAGCCCTCCCAGCCCCCACCGAGCCTCTCTGTGCCGGCTTTTTGCAGCATGTCAGGAATTAATTTGCCTCCCTCCTCCTCTCCGTGGCCTGAGCTCAGATCTGGGCTATCACACGCACTTCGGCTCCGGCTGCTTTGTGCTTCCCAGAGCCATTTTGTGGCACTGCGTGACGGGATTTTGTTTGGCGTGCCATGTGTTCCGCTCCTTAAACAAACCTATCTTTAGAAACATTGTGGAGAGAGGTTTAAATGCAGGGAGAAAAAACTGCAGGGCCCAATAATGGATTTCCCTTAATGCATTACTAATCGTTATAACCGTACGGTGTGTGTGTCACGAGTGGCCATCTGGAGAGGGAGGGGAGACCTGGGCTGCAGAAGACCCTAAGGGATTTCTGCTGCTGCTTGGGCACAGGCTACCCCCTGAAAACAGTGTATCCTGAGGAGATCTCAGTCTCTCAGCCTCTTGGTCTGGGCACGCACGGACAATGTGCCTTGCTGATGGATGCAGCTGACATGCCCAGCCTTCCCTCGGGGAGGTTTTGGGGAGGGAGACGAGGAAACACAGGGATGAAATTGATCCTGGGCTTCCCCCATGCCCCTGTGTGATGTCCCACTGCAGTCAGACAGTCCCTGGCTGCTTTCAGCCCTGCACTGGCCGCCCCACCTCTGCTGGGCTGTGTGATGAGGACAATGAGGTATCCTCCAGCAAAAGACCTGCAGGTTCTGCCTCCTACAGTGAGCATCTCCCTTCCCATTAGGTGGACCTGCTTATGTGGCCCTCATCCTGCTACGGTATGGGGGGGAGTGTCAGCGATGAAGGCTAAGGAGAGTTTGTGATGGTCCAAGGGGGGCTGCACTAAATGCCCTCTGCCTTGGACAGCCTTTTGGAGCATCCCTGGCTGTGCACAGCAGAGTGGGGCTTGGGATGGGTTTGTGATATTCCCAGTCTCTCTGGGAATGACATTAACGCTGACCTTAACGGCCCTCTTGTTTTCTTTGCTTCTCTCCTGCGTCTCCCCCAGAAGCTGCCGATGGGAACGCGACTCTGGGCGCAGGGACGGGCACCATGGGCCTGAGCGCCCGCTACGGCCCCCAGTTCACCCTGCAGCACGTGCCCGACTACCGGCAGAATGTGTACATCCCGGGCAGCACTGCCACGCTCACCAACGCCGCGGGCAAGCGCGACGCCAAGAACGCCAGCGCCGCCGGCGGCAACAAGAAGAAGTCCAACAAGAAGGAGAAGAAGTAGGGTTGACAGGAGACCATCTGCAGCTTAGATCTACAGGGCAGCCCGCTCCAGCACTCCCCCAAATCACAGCCTAGGACGGAGGATGAATGTGACACTAAAATAGGGAAAGCGACGAATGTATCTCATCATCAGAGCTAGGAGTAGGGTCTTGCTACTGTTAGATCTCATGATGAAACTCAATTTGGAAATAAAACCTGACAAAACAAAACAAAAACAAACAAAAAAACAAGTGCCCTGTTAATACTAGCTAATATTTTATACAATCCCTCGGGTAATGGAAATATGCAAGGATGGAAGGTCTTTTAACCATGTCTTTGGATTCGATTTGCTCCCCGATAGTCTGAGAAAGGCACAAGGCTTGTGCTTGGCTTCGCCTAGTGTAAATAATTTTAACATCTTTTTTTTAATTAACAGACATTTGGTCATTTGTGGAAGGAGAAAGTTCCTAGGTTGGAGCCCATGTTCAAGATTTTGCTGTTTATCTTTCTATTAGTAAAATTCACTCTGAGTTAGGGATTTCGTGCTAAGAAGTTGGTAGGGAGTGCTTCAGTTCCTGTTTACCTGTTATCTTAAAAAAAGTGTTTATATTGCATGAGTCAAAGGGAATACGGTAAAGCTGCATCCTAAACATTTTTTTTTCAATGCAACCAGTGATGGCCTGAAATATAAGACTAAAAGTCACCATGTCTGAGAGACAGAGAATTTGATCTAACCATGGTGGAAGAGTGTGCTTCTCTCTACCAAGGTATACAAAAGCTGTCCTAACAATTTCAGAGGTCTCTAAAGAGCAGACACATCTCATACGTTCTTTGCAGTAAATATTTATATGTACAGTAAATGTTTTTTTTTCTGGAATTAAAGTTAAGAAAGTCTTAGTGCCCTGCTGCGAGATAGGAGCTGCAGCTCCTTCAAGCAGTGACATAGCCGAGTCCTTACCGAGGCCTTGCGCTATTTGAGTAAATTTTGATCTGCTTGTAGGGAACGGAGACCAAGCTTCACATTTCTGCACATCAGTGTCTGCATGCAAATTACTCACTTCACATCTTCAGTAGAGCAGTTAACTCCACGGATGTAGAGAAGTCATTGCATGCCCATGCAGCATGGTATAAATAGGCCGGCAGATAAACGAGTCTAAGTGCAGATTGAGTAGTGTCTATCTAGGGTTCAGTTGGGTTCAGTAACACAAGATGGGGAGAGTTGGAGAGGCCCTGCTCCCAAGGGGGGTGTTGATGAGAACTGCCTGTGAGTAGCTTTGGTTCCTTGGCCTTCAGCATTGGCTGCTGAGTAAGTGACAGCTGGTTTGGTGGCACTGGGTGGTCAGACCTGTGTAAGGGACATGAGACCTGGAAATGAGTTTGTGTGGTGTTGCCTGCAAAGCCAGTGAGCCTGGTTGGAGATGGGAGTTGGTTGGAGACCTGGGGCTCAGAGGATTCTGGCTCACTGTGGGTTGCTCCACCCAGACAGGTAGATGAGACTCAAGGTTGGGTTGTCCAGGTTGGACCTGCAGCCCAGTTTGTGTTTGATGCTACCACTGGCTTTGGACTCTCCACCACACAGCTGGAGCAGAAGGACCAGGAATGGGATTTCTGTCCCATGTGCCCTTCACCTCTCTGTCCCTTCTCCTGCTGGTATAAACGCCACAAAGGGAAGGTGCCTTGTGCCCACAGCCCCACATCAGCCTGGTCTTGGGGTCTCCCATGTGCCTCATCAATTGCCTCTTCTCTCCCACATCAAACCAGACAACCGGGACTGAGATGGGAAACACAGCTCTTCTTTTTTGTAGTGATAGGGAAAGAGAAGGGGATGAGGTAGCCATGCCAGGTTGATTTTTTGGGGGAGGTTGGTTTGTATTTTTGTTTCTTCTTTTTTTTTCTTGCTTTTCATTTAATAACTAACCTGTTAGTTATTGAGCAGATCCAGCCTCCTCTGCTCGGCTCCGGGCACATGAGCGGCACAGGCTGCTGGGCCCAATGGCTCTCTCCCTATGCCCAGGGAAGTGGGACCGGCCGATGGGAGGACCTTGCCTGCACACGAGTTTTGTACTGATCCCGGTCACCTCCTGTGGTGGCGGCACTAGAAACAGTTTACATGATTAGTAAGGCTTACACAATCTCATGTAGTTATTACGTGGCCCTTCTAGAGATGCTGTAGATGAAGCGTAGTGTTTATATTTCTTTTTAATCTGCAATCTGAGGTAGAGTAGTGAGTGTCGTGTATTTAGTGGCGTGTTATTTTTATCTCGGTAACTAACTTGTGGACACCAGTATTTTCAATTTCTCTGTACCTTCTTTCCATGTGGTCTGTGCTCTTGAGTGTACGTGACATGAAACACGTTTGCCCTTTCAATGTGTCTAATATTGAATTATACTTATATATTATATATATGCTTATATCCTTCTTATACCCATATAGACCAATGTCGATGTGTTACACGCAAGTTTTATACTCTAATATTTATATTGCTTTTTTTCTTTGGGAAAAAAAAATAATAAAATGGTTTCTTCTGAATAACTGGTGTTGGTTTATGCGAGAAAGGGACGGGTTGTTTGTCACCACCGCTCCCTCTTCTCCACCTTGTCTGTGTGTGGTTCAGCCCCAGGGAGTGAGCAGCAGAGCCGGGATCGCTGTCTCTGCACTAGGCGCCCTCTGACAATGCAGACATCCTTGGGACGTCCCCATCCTCAGGTGTCCCGGGGCTTTGGGGTGAGAGTGGCATGGCCATGGGCTGTGTTGCTCTGTCACTGCCGGGTGGAGCAGCCCACCTGGGGACTCCCCCATAGCCTGAGGAGGCCACAGCATCCCTGAGGATGCTGCAGCATGGTCCCTAGTGCCCGTGAGGACCACGTGCCCCCCACGCCAGCTCTGCCCTGACCACTGCTTGGTGTCCCCCATCTGAGTCATCTAAAGCCTGGCTTCAGGAGGCTAGGGACCAGCCGCAGACCTCACGATGCTTCCCCTGGTGTCCAGCCTGGCCCTGGGTCCCACTTGCAGAGGGGCAGCCTCGGGGGACATGGGGCAGCTTTGGCAGGCCAAGCAGTTACCCCTCAAGCACCATGTGGGGCACAAACCTGCCTTGGCACACAGGGCTGAGCCCTGCAGGGGCTGGAGCCCCCCCAGTCCAGCAAGAGCCCCCGCGTTTGCTGCATGCAGGGCCACACCGGGGCCGCTGCAGATGGACTCCCGCTTTGGGCAGCACTTGCTGAGGGATCAGCCTCAGCCTTCGGGCTCTACAGGCATCCCAGGAGCCCCCCCGCCTGCCCCCCAGGACAGGCAGAGGCTGGGGAGGAGGGAGGGCAGGTCGAGGCCGCCTCCCCGCCAGCCCGGGCTCTGCGCCCACCCGATTGGGCTGCTGAGTTTGGCACCATCCTGTGACTGGGCGAGTGTCGCAATCGCGGGTGGGGGTGGAAGTGGGGGGCGCACCAAGCGTCTCCTGTGGCCGCTGCTGCCCGGATCCGCGTGCAGGGAGCGGGGGGGGGGGTTCGTGATACCAGCCCCCTCCTCCCTCCCGCCCCTCGGGTCCCGCAGGATGCGGCAGGGAGTGGAGGTGCCGGCACTGACTTGGAAGCGGGGGGGGGGAATTCGGGGTGCCGAACCCCCAGCCGTGCTGGACATGGCGGGTAGGGGGGAGGCCGAATCGGGGGCGCCCCCATCGCGGGGGTGTTGGGGGCTCTCGGCTGCATTCCCCACCCTGTCTGCCGCGAGGGGGGCGGGTCTCTGCTGCCTCGTCCGTGTCCCCCCCCTCAGGCATCCCCGCATGGAGCAGCGGGGGGGCAGTTCCGCACCCCCCCCTCCCCGCCTCCCGAGCCGCGGGGAGAGCGAGGGCGCCCCCACAGGAGCGCGGCCGCAATGCACAGGAGGGGTGTGGGGGGGGGGGAGCAGAGAAAAATGGGAGGAGGAGGATGGGGGAGGAAAAGGGAGGGAGGAGGAGGGAGGAAAGAGGGGGGAGGATGAGGGGGGAGGCGGTTTCCTCACCATGTCCGACCCCTCCCTCCCCCGCACAAGCTGCTGCCG